>CM053601.1:190250959-190279325 GCA_028646575.1 Pseudocheirus occidentalis | reverse complement strand
GTAGGGGAAGGACGGGGAGAAAATTTGTAATTCAAAAATCTCATGAAAATGAATGATGTAAACAAGAAACAAATAAAATATATTACATAAAAAAAAAAGCCTGCCCCTCAAGCCTCCCTGGACATCACTCCCCTCTTCTCTTCCCTTACTTCCTGATCCAATTCTGCTCTTCACGTAGCACACCCCATCAACCAACCCCATGCCTTTGTACTGGCTGTCCTCCAAGCCTGGAAAGAAATTTATTCTTACCCCCAATTCACAAGGTCTCTCTTTCTTTAAGAAACAGCTCTAGCACCTTTTGCACAAAGCTGACCCCCAATGGCTGGTGTCCTTCTCCCCAAACTGCCTTGCATGAACTATATGTTTCTATTCATTCCTTTCAGGCCATATTTTTCTATGCACTTACTGTCGCTCCTTCTCACATGTAAGTCCACTGAGAATAGAAACCATTCCCTTCTTTGTACTCGTACCCCAAATGCCCAGAACAGTGCCTGGCCCCCAGCAGGCATTTAATAAGTCATGGATTGACCAACTGGTTAATCAGCCTTGGATCACAGGGGTGGAGGCACCCAAGGCACAGGTTTCATTGCTGGCTCCTTCCTTCCATCCTGGATCTCAAGGACCTCAGGTCCCTCCATTCCTCTTTCTTCTCACTCAGTGGCTGCACACAGGCAGTCTTCAGCACAAGGCTGTTCGGAGCAGCTTTGTAGGACTTCAGGGAAAAGCCCTTTGCAAGCAGTTGGTGATTTGCAGGCAAGCTTCTTGTAAAGCTCCAACAAGAGGCTGCTCATAAAGCAATTATCAAACCTCAACCCCCTGTACAGGGCATCCCAAAAGTCTCAGGGCAGCTCTAAGCTAGTAAAGCCTTCATGCTGTCCTGATTCTGTGGAAGCAACAAACCCTGGAAGGTGGATGGTTGCTCCCTTGGAGAGGCCTCCCAAGGACTAGACTGGGAAGAACCCCCTAGAGAGAAGCAACTGTCATCACTGTCACCGTGAAGAATAAATGGGAGGGTGAACGGGTTGGACACACAGTTGGGGAAATCCCTTAAAGACATTCCAAACCCTGTACTCTAAGGAAAGCTGCAGTATCCAATAGCTATCTTATTCTCTTTCTAGTTCCTGTCTTAAGGGAGGATGAAAAGGTTCCCTTTTGACTCTGAGCTGACATTTCCACAGGCTTGGAAGCTCGCCAAGTGTCTGACGTAGGATTGTATTTGACCCTCCCTGTGAGCTACAGCACATCTAGGCCTAATCACGGATCCATTCCTCAACCCTGAGACTCCTGGAAGCCCCCAGGTCATCCGGCTCCCCAATCCTGGCTTTCTCTCTGATAACCTAGGCTGTCACTCTCGTTCTCTCTGCCCAAAACAATGTGAACACACTCATTAGTCTCTTTTCCAGCTACCCTCCCAAGTGACTAGGCAACCAGGGGCCCTGAACAGACACCTGAAGTGGATCTCAACCTAGACACAAAGTCAAACATGAGGAAGAGAGTGGGCTAGAGTATATTCTTCCAAAGATCCCACAATGCCTGGTTACCAAAGCAGATCACTTAAAACCAATCTTCTTCCAGAATAATATATGGCAGATTCAAAGCAAAGTTCTGTTCAACACAGTATGAAGTATGAAAAAGTCAAAGGAACACACTGACTGGATGAACGGATCAAGTCCACAACTCCCAATGGCAAGGTTTTCCCAAGTGGTAGCTCAGGGGGCATGCACAGAAGATATCAGAGGAAGGGAGAGGTCATGAGTACAGCAAACAGGGGCCAACCTCAGGGCAGAAAGGCCTGGCTAATACCTCTCCTTGGACATCTTCTGGCTATAGATGACCTGAACCCCAGCCCTAAACCTAGCAAACCCCTCAAAACTCTCCTTAACACCTTGTGCCACTCTTCAGTCAAAGAGGTTTCCCCTCCAAAGATGTTTCCATCAAAGCATTCCCCTCACCCAAGGAAATCAGAGGTTCAATCTAAACAAAAGAGCTACCTAGCTGGAATGAAGGTACAATATAATCTCAGAAGATTCAGCAATGCAGCCAACACAAAGGGCAAGAGAAAGAGAGGTCCTAATCATGTATACTACAGCTTACTGTCAACACTGACCAGTGGAAAAGAAGAGGGATAGATAAACTCTCATAAAGTGCATAGACATTGCTGGAGAAGAGGCAGGCAAGCAAGTGTGGTGGCCACAGACAGGGAGGGCAGACAGATGGCCCGAGCCCCACCCAGGTGGCCATAAAACAGTCAAGACCCAGAAAGGCTTCAGGACCTTGGGTAGTTCCTCTATGAACATGAGGTGATTTATACTGGATCCAAGATCACTTAATTACACAATAGAGGGGTGCCTCTTCTATGGTCAGAGAAAAAGCAGAGAAAAGAGGGGTGCTACAGTGATATCTGCAAACACAGGAGAAGGAGTGTTCGTCACCAAAGTCTGATCCCAGAAAGAGGATTGGATTTGGACTCAAGACTTGAGCTGAAATGCCTACCCTGTGACTTACAATCTATCACCTTTGGAAAAATGACTTTACTGGTTTGGACTTGGTTCCCTCATCTCTAAAATGAGGGGGTAGCCTCGCCTTATGGTCTGCTCAATGAGGTAAGAGGTGACATCATCTCTTAGGAAGGTTAATACAATTAATTACTGATTTGAGAAGAGAGTAAGAGATTTCAAAAGGTCCATGTAGGGAACAACTCAGAGAAAAAAGGAATAAAATCACATCTGCCACGTGGCAGCAAAGCTCGGCTGAAAGTGCGCACCATAAATTCCTGTGTCTTTTCCCTTATAAGCTACCACCTCTGTTCAAGCCCTCAAAGTCAAAAGGTAGAAACTAGTTGGATTTGGGGACTTTATCCACCAACACTAATGGTTGGGAACCAGGAAACAGGAGCACAGAACTCAAATGGTGACTCTCCGTGGGGGTGTGCCCGGTCAGCATCAAGAGGCACTGAATTCCAATTCTGACACAGCTTAGGCTTGCTGCCTAGCCAACCTGATCCTCAGTGTAAAATGAGCAGGCTGTAGCAGATGCTCTCCAAAGTCCTCTCATTCCACCGTTGGAAGAACTGAAAGAGTTCTAAGGTGGTCACCGTCTCCTCTCCTAGAAACCCTCAGTCTCAACAGAGATGGGGCAGATACCACCTGTTGTCTCCAGCCAAGAGAATGGAGGCTCCTCAACTCAAGGGCTAGCACCACCTCTTCCCTGTGGGTTCATAAGAAGTTAATGAAACCCAGGCCAGTACTGGTGCTGTTTCTCCAAAACTACTCAAGTGGATATGAGTTAAGTGTCAGCCTCCAACAAAAAGGAGATGTCTGAACCTGGGCTAATCTCTTAATCTAATCCTCAATTTTCCTGAGCAGGCAACTGATACTAGTACATAAAGCACCTGCAAACCTTAAAGAACTCAAAATCAAGGGCCCAAGAGAAAGTTCAACTTTGACCCTAATTATTCAAAGCCAGTTAGGACAGAGCTAAACCCTGCGGCTTCTAAAGCATCAGCAAGAGTGATCAAAGGCAGGCTGTCAAACAGGCTCTCTGCAAATCCAGGCATTTTCCACCAAAACCAACAGTCAATAACCCTTTTAGCTAAGTGACAGGCTGATCATTAAGAAAATTTCAGCAAAAGCTGTGGCAAAAAAAGTTATCAGAAAACTACAGTAAAAGCTCCAAAAGTCTGCTACTGCTCAAAGTGCAAAATATCCAACATGAATCCATACAGACCCTGAAGAGCATGATCATGGCCATACCTTAAGGCAAAACATAGGCCCCTAATTGGATGACATCATGGTCTGGCTATGCAACTCCATGGCCACCCAAGACAGCAGGCAGGCAGGAAGACAATCCCACCTAAGCTACTGTTCCAAATCCAACCAAGCCACTGACTGGGACATGCAGGGAGACTGACTCTTTTGCTAGGATTTCAGCAGGCTGTGTACAAATTACCAGGCTCTCTTTATCAGACAGACACAGCAAAGCAGCAGAACTGAGGTTGAATGTGTCAGATGATTGAAATTCAAAAACTCTTAAGGATAAATAAAATCCAGTAACAACAGCAACACCCAAACAACAAAGTAACTTGGGGGACAACTATGGAAAGGAAAGACAAGCACATGGACCACCATTAACTGAAGTCTTAGGGAAAACTACAGGGCCAAGTATCTGTGTGGACGCATTTTCTTATTATTAAGAAAACAGAACTCATCAAAAGTAGCAGGAGTTCCTGAGTTAACGCAAACTGAGCAAGAGTAACCCAAGAGCACTACTACTCCAGTTTTCAACAAAACACTCTCTAATGATTGGGGGTCTGATCTCTAGCCTGTTCCATGCCCCGTGCCCCTTGCCCCTCCCCAATGTCAGTCGATTCGAAGGGTTGGAGGTCTCTGCTGCCTTACAGAGAGGTCCAGGGAACACAGAATTACCTGGCTGAGCACAAATTGTACGCACGGGCAATTCGCTTATTCTCTCCTGGCTTTAGACAGAGAATGAAGCTAAATCAAACTGTCTCTATGATCCCTGGCAGCTCTTTATAAATCAAACCTAATACCTCCACCAAACATACGTTAAGAGCATATCGTAAAAGGTCCTCTGCTGGGCGCTAATGAGGATGGTGACAGCAGCAGCAGTAGCAGCAGCACTAAGAACAGCTGACGTTTAGGAGGCGCTAACTACACTGAGCACTTGGCACTTATCTCATTGGTCCCAGAGGACCTTGGAAAGTAGGTGCTTCCCTCCTCTTTATCATCACTACAAAAATGGAAACTGTGCTTTCCCCCAACATGGAGCTTCCCTCCATTCTAACGACAAGAGACAACATGGACATGTCTAAGTAAACACAAAGTAGATAAAAACCAACAGAATTATTTCAAAAGGAGAGAATGTTAATACTGAGGGTAGGGAAGGACAGGCAGTCAAGCCTTGTGTTAGGAATTGGCTGAAGGGATCCCAAGAGCTGACTATAAGGAAGAAGCTCGGGTCCGCGGGTTACTTGTGCAAAAGCAGATGAAATCCCCTTTGGTACCAGTATGTAGTAGACAAGGATGAAAGCAACTAAAGTAGGGGAAGGGGAAGGCAGCTGGGAGTCAGGTGGATAAGCTCTAAATACCAGACTTAGTTTCTATACATTACCAACAAAACCCAGCAGGAAGGGATGGAAAGAAAAATTACATTCCAATAACTACAGAATGTATAAAATATTTGGGAGGTCACCTAATGAAACATAAGCATGGGAATAGTGGATACATGAATACGACTACAAAATACTCTTTACAGAAATAAATAAGATAAAATTGGAGAAATATTAAACGTATATGGTTGGGCTGTGCCAACATAATAAAAATAAATTACTTAAATTCATTTACTGTGACATGCCACTCAAGCTACCCAAAAAATTACATCACAGTGCCAGAAAAATAATAAATTCATCTAAAATAATAAAAGACCAAGAATCTTAATAATGAAATAATGAAAAAGTGTGAAGGAAAGGGCTTAGTAGTTTCAGATTTCAAAATATACTATAGAGCAATAATCATCTGGTACTAATTAAAAAACAGAAAAATCCATCAGTGGGACAGATGAGAACAAGGCTGAGAAGTGAAAATATCAAAAGAGTGGTCCAGACACCCAAAGATCCTATCTACTGAAGCAAAGTCGCATTATTCAACAAAAATTGCTGGGAAACCTGGAAAGCAATCTGGTAGAAATTAATTTTAGACCAATATATCATACCATATACCACAATAAGTTCAAAATGGATACATGACTTAGACATATAAAAAGATCACTATATTTAGCAATTACAGGATCACTGGTAACCTTATAAAGAGACATTTAAAGCCAGAGATGGCTTTAAATGCCAGATTCTTACAAGAAAGAAAAAAATGAGGAAAAACAAGGAAGAAGAGACAAGTATAGACAACCCTTTCTAAGAGTTTGGCTAAGAGAGGGAAAAGAGATCTCCCCTTTATATGCTGCCATTCCCCATTAGAACACAAGCTCCTTAAGGGCAAGGATTGTCTTTGTGAGTATTTCTAGCACTTAGTACAGCACCTGGCACATAGTAGGGATGCTTAATTAAATGCTTGTTGACTTGAAAAAAGCTGGAAGAAATGGCAGGCTCCCTATTAAGATTAGAAAAATGTGTGCAGAGCCTAGTTAGTATATGGTTACATGAATGGCCAGATGAGCTCAGCATCACAAGAGTTAGGGACAGGGTAAAGTCAACCTTGTGCTTTTCCCCCAAGGAGCTCAGTACCTGGCTTGGTCTTCCACTCTGCATTCCACAAAACTTCTTCACACCTGGCACCTCAGCTTGCGTAGTTCCCTGAACCTCCTCACTGCCTCTTTCATCAAGCTTCAAAGCTTTCCTCCCTTCCCATTTAACCATACTTCAGTCTCTCATTCCTAATGCTCCACCTCCATTATTCAGAATTCTAAAATTCTACTGTCTTTCTAGATGTCTCTGTGCACTCTCTAAGCCATTTCTCTGTCCTGACCACAACTTCCAGCCTAACCTTGTGGCTGACCAGCTCGACCATATACTATAAGCTAGCCCTAAAGCCCTTGTTTCTAATGATACTTTGTAAAACCTCAACCCCGAATTATTCCTGCCAGGAGCCTTCTTCATTCCAGATGGTCTCTGAGGTCTTTCTTAGTTCTAGGTTTATGATAGCCTGGAGGAACACCAGAGTTAACCTAGAGGTTCCTGAAGGACAGTGGTCAAGTAGAGAAGGAGGGATGAGGTAGATAGACATGAGAGTATGGGAAGACAGAAGAGAATATTTGACCCTAGCCCCATAATGAATGACTCTCAAGCACTGCAATGTAAGGGGAATGGAAGCTGCAACTTTGTCCACTAAGGGATGGAAAATGATCAGCTCACATCTCCCTAAAACCACAAATGAAATGTGGAATTAATAGAATAAGCTCTTTCAAATCAAGAGAACCACAAGAGATGGCAAAATACTGGGAAGGCACAATAGCTTATCTATTGAAATTCAATGATTCTGAGTTAAGGTTCTGAAGAAAAGTCAAGTGAAACCAGCTCAGCATTAATGTGCTGGAACAGCCCCTCAAAAGAATCTAGCCCAACACCCTCATTCTACACGAGGAAAACAGACCTTAAGGGTGACTTGCCTGGGGACTCTTCAATGCCCAGAAAAAGTTCATTTCATACTATGGGGTCAAATTTGGGCTTAGAAATTCAGGTTTCATATTATTAGGGTACTGTGGAGAAGACCAGGGGATGGATCATCTCTGTGCTCCTCTTTTTTCCCTTGAAGCATTACATTTTGGGAGATTAAGCAAGCACTCAACTGTCATAAAGGCAAGCCTAAAGCTGAGTAATATCAGCACAGAATGTTGGTAAACCAACTGCATTGTCCAACTCTCCAGGATCCCATTTAGCATGTTCTTGTCAATGATCCTGGACTGTTTGGCCATTTCTTTTTCCAACTCATTTTTACAAATGAGGAACTGAGGTAAACAGAGTTATGTGAGTTGGCCAGGGTCACAAAGCTAGTAATAAAGTGTCTGAGGCCAGATTTGAACTCAGGAAGAGGAGTCTTCCTGACTCCAGGCCCAGTGCTCTGTGCACTGTGGCGCCACCCAGCAGCCCAAATCAAGGCTTCTGAGGCCCCAAGCATCAATGTAGCCAGCACCCAAGACACAACCCTGATGGCATCACTAGTCCTTTTTCCTCACAACCAAGACAGAAGACAGAAAGAAAGGTAAGAGGACATTCCCAGCAGGGCCCTTGGAGGGCCAGACACCTAATGTTCTACTGAAAGCAATGACTACTTTGCCAACAACTCAAAATGGTCTGTGAAAGGAGTCCTGGACTGATTCAGAGTTCTGGCTCTGTTTAGGCCCAAGATACAGTAATTAAGGACTTGCCTTCAGGCCCCTCAACAGTAGAATCCTATTCAGCACCACCGAGGTGCAGCAGAGACCATTTAAATGACTCAAGGTAGAGTGTCGCAAAGAGCAATAAAGGTCCATTTGTCCAAGCTCTTGACTCTTCTTGGAGCCAAGGCAGGGGAGTAAGGCTGATGACCTCCTCAGGGCACCCCTCATTCTGCTGGACTCCCTCCCCTCCAGACAACTCACATGGCACACAGACAGTAGATGTGGCCTCCCCTATTTGTCTAGATCAACCTTCTCCCGTTTTAAAGCACTTTTCATAATCAAACCTTGTCCCTTCCATCTTCAAAGCATCCTCAAGCATTCCTAGGCCCATCCACACCACTCCCACAGTGGCCTTACCATAGCCAGCAGAGCCACAGAAAGAGCAGACCATCCAGGGAAGTAACCCAGGGAAGATGGGGTCAGACATCCCGGCCATCTGTCAACTAACTGCCTTGCACCAGTGGTACAGACAAGTGAGACCCACTCAGAGGAAGAGTGGACAGAAGGTGGCATGTGCCAGGCCAGTCCAAAGACCAGCAGCACATCCCCCGTGGCCCGCATGGAGACAGTCCAAGAACCCAAACCCAAGAGCAAGCAGGCCTGCTTCTAGCTCAGCTCCCACAGACATTGCTGAAGGAAGCAAGCCCTGTGAAGAGAGGCCCAGGTTCTTAACCCCAACCACTACAGATGAACAGAAGAGCCTTGGGTGCCAGGGTAAGAACACTCCCACCCCTCACACTGCACCCAGGCCAGCCCTGCAGCCATCAGTCAGGGAATGACGACCCTTGTAGAGACAAACTCTGACAAATGTTCCTGCAGGTTCTCCCCCTCTGAACTCCTGGAGAGTAGGGACTGCTTCCACTTACCTAGTTGTACCCCCAGGCCTCAATGCTCATAATTATAAATGCTTCTCTTTGTTCATTCAACAGCTTCCTAAGGGTCTTTTTAGCCTGGTCTCTCTCCACATTAATACCTCCCTCTAAGAGAGCTCAGCTGAGCTCCAAATCAATGCTCCTACAGCATGTGACTGATCCCACCGCTAGTAGGATCCAGTCTTCCCTTCCTCAGGCTAAACACTGCCAGTTCCTACTAATGGCAGATCCAAGCCCTTTCTCATCCTCATCACACTCTCCCAGGTATTTCCAACTATTTTCTCCTAAAAGAGAAAGCCCAGCATTGGACACAGGAAGCCCATCCACCCACTCTGGTAGTCTGGCACAGCCGGACTGTTCCAATGGAGTCTGCACTTCTCGGAGCACCAGCATGGATACACCATAGATTCACACTGAGATCTCACACGGTATCATCAAGAAAGCAAGGAAACTGGGAAGAGAAATAGATGTAAGAAGACGAGGAGTTCTGTTTTAGACATGCCAGGTCTGACAAGTCAGAGGGGCTTTTTGGCAGAGATGTCCATCAAGCAAATGGAAATCCGAGGGGAGAGCCCAGAGCTGAGTATACAAGGTCTAACGATCACCTGCTTGGGCAAGATGATCTCTGAAGTCCTAGGAACGAGTGAGAATGCAGAGAAGACAGCCAAGGGCACGCTGGGATGCTACTGGGATGCGCCGCAGGCCCACACATAGAAGGGTCAAGGAGAAGGTGAGCTAGCAGAGAAGGATGGGAAGCAGTCAAGGACAGTGAGCACCATCATCTAAGCCAAAGGAAGCCAGTGAATTTATCATGAAAATGGGCTTCTACAATGACAAACGTGACTGAAAGGTGAAAAAGGCCAGCACAGAGGACCCAACACTTGTCAAAAACAAGTCAATGTCAAGCTGACATCCTTGGGCAAACCATTGATAGCCAGGCTAGGAACACCCCTGGGAGCTGCCTGGGGGGAAATCCCAGGGGAGAAAGTCCTTCCCCAAGAGGCCAGCACTTCCTCTACAATGAGCTGCCTCAAGCACTGGGTCAAACTCAAGTAAAAACTGATGCCTGGGGTCACCTACTGACTTGGAAAACCATAAATAAACAGAATATTGTATTGTGTTTTTAATTCTTTTGCTAAACATTGCTCAATTACCTTTTGGCTTCAGTTCTGACACCTCTGGCCTAGAGAGCCCTACTAAGGGACTTGCCCAGCATCACTCGATGTAGACAACACAGGTCAGATGTGGGCCTGGAACCCAGGTCTTGGTGGCTCTGAGGCCACACCACTACACCGTCATCAGTAAAGGAAGGCCAGGGTTATTGGAGATCTTAGAGAGACAGAAGCCAGATTCCTAGGGGACACTGAGGACTGAACTGCACTGTGAGGAAGTAAGCCAATTAACAGTGAAAAAGAAAGGACAGAAGGGTCAGGAAAAAAATTTTTTTTTAAAGATCATAATCAAAGTTTAGAGAAGGAAGGGACCAAAGAGATTATTGTAGTTGAAACTCATTTTACAGATAAGGAAACTGAGGCCCAGAGAGCTTAAAGCAAATTGCCCAAGATGATTTAAGTGGCAGAACCAGAATCAAATTCCAAATTCTCATTCCAAATGCATTCTTTTTTTTAAATTTATTTTTTATTTGTTTCTTGTTTACATTATTCATTTTCATTACATTTTTGAATTACACATTTTTTTCCCATCTTGCCCCTGCCCCAACCCTAAAACAGCAATCCCACTGTAAAGCCCCTCCCCTGTTCTGCTGTCTTATTTTCTGGTAGGGCAGGGAGGGTCTCCCTATCCCAGCCCCTGTATATCTTAATTGCTAGTTGCAGGTATTTGAGAACTTTAAATTCTAGATTCTTTTGATTCCTCCCTGTGGTTTGGGAGGCTCCCCGTGGCCGCCCTGGGGGCTGGCCTGCTGGCTTGGCCATGGCTGCCACGGGGTCTCAGAGTGGCTGTCCCCATTCTTCACGCCTTGGCAGATGTGGAGGTGCTAGAGGCTGTAGAACCTGTGCAGACTGGCTGCCGTGCCCAATCGGCTCAGCTCAGCCCGGCTCCTTCCCACCATCCCAGGCCTGGCCCCAGTCTCGGCTTCAGGCTGTTTCAGTCTCCACTCCTGGCCACGATGAGCCCCTGCTGCCAAGCTCCCTTCAGCGAGAGATGTGTTCTCTGTATTTTTGTGAGTCTGAGACTCCTAGACTTTAGCTGGGCTCATAATTTAATGGGTGTTTAGGGTGGCAGTGTGGGAGCTGAGGGACCTTGCTGCTTCTATGCCGCCATCTTGGCTCTGCCCCCTGTAGATCCCTCCAAATGCATTCTTTTCAATACAGCATTTCTCTTCTTAATACTGAGCAGGTTTGAGCAAGTCTGTAGACAGTAACAACCACCATTACTGCTGGCAATGTGCCAGGTACTATGCTAAATGCTGAGAATGAAAAAGGAACAGGCACCCTGCCCTCAAGAGGCTTTCATCCCACAAGAGGAATAAGAGAAGTCAGAGAAAGGGAAAGTGAAACTGGGGGGGGGGGGGGAGGGTGGAGGACCCTGAGATTGCAGGTTCAATCAGGCAACCAGCATTTACTAAGTACCTACTACATGCCAGTCACTGTGGAAGGGCAAAGCACAGGCCCTGCTCTCAAGGAGTTCCCATTCTATTGTGGGAAATGACAAGGCTTCCTGCTGGACTGAAATAATTAATGCCGGCTCAATTAAATGGGACAAACAGGAAGTGCCTCCTCTGGGCCAAGTGTTGAGATGCCAGGCGCCCACCCCACCCCCCCTCAATCTGACAAAATGCATCAAGGAGGATTTTGTGGCCACAGCACCTGCCCCCCCCTCTCTGCCCCCAAGTTCAGGCAAAAGGGCTGGAGGAAGTAGCTAAATAATGGGCTCCTCTGGGCAGGGCAGCCTCTGTATCCACAACCTCCTTAAGATGGGGTAATGATGTACAGAGCCCAAGGAACCAAACAATCAGCAGAGTCAAGGATGCACCATTGTTTTGTTTGCTTTTTAAATAAATTCTCCTCCCTAGATAAGATCAAATGAAAGCTCCCAGGTTCCCCAAGACACCCCCAATCCAATCTGCTCTCAAGATGTCCCAAATCCTGCTTTTCTTCCTAGTTCTACCTACATGTGAGCTTATATCCTATTAACACACGAAGAGATAGGTCCAAGGGGCACTGAGGGAGAAAGAGAATTTGGAACCCAACTTTTTAAAGTGAGTGTTAACGAAAGCCATGATGAGAGAGCACAATTTTATCATAAAGAATTGACAGGCAAAGAATATGAACTAAGCATTGCCTGGTCTCCAGACTGCTGTGTCTCACCACACCCATCACTATGCCGACTCAGGTCCCAGCCTGCCTCCCCAGCCCTGGAGTCCCAGCCTTTCCCTCCAGTGCCTCTATCTCGGCCCATGAGCTGACATGCTCAGATAGATACACACGAAGGCCTCCACCCATGAACTAGCGGCCTCTGCAGGACAAAAGAACACTACCCTGGGAGAATGGGCACCAAATAATCATACTGAGCAACATCAAGCTTCTGACATTACCCAGTGATGCCAAGCCAGGACCACAAGCAGGGAAATCAAACAGAAATGCATGTATCTCTCTAGTCACCAATACTACCTTTGGCCTCTGGCCCTCTAGCGATGTGAAGTTTTTTTTTTCTTTTGCAGCCAAATAGCCAAATTCTTAGAAAAGTAAGCTCTACTAACTTCCACACTGAATCCGTAAGACTGGCCCAATCAAAGGACTTGTTCAAAAACTACAAACACCTACTACCTGAAGAGCCCTGGGCAAGGTAATGAGGAGTCAAACAGAAAAACAAAATGGAAAACAGTCCCAGGAAAAAGAGGAGCACAAGAAAAAGGAACAGGGCATGGGAAAGACTTAGGGAAAATAGGAGAGGCTTCCCACAGGCAGGATTCTAAAAGCTAAAACAGAAGAGTCATCAAAAAAGCAGGATTGAGAGGAGAGAATTTTAAGAGTATTTTGTTTTAACCCACCCACCCCAAACAAAGGTTGGCCACGACTGGCTAACATGACAGAAAAGGAAAAGAAGACATGCTGGAAGGGATGTGGGAAAATAGGGACACTAATACAGTTGATGGAGTCATGAACTGGTGCAACCACTCCGAAGAACACTCTGGAACCATGCCAGAGGGCTATAAAGCTGTGCACATCCTCTGACCCAGCAATGCCACCACCAGGTCAATATCCCACAGAAATCAAAGAAAAGGGAAAGGACTCATCTACATAAAAATATTTATAGCAGCTCTTTTTTGTGGTGGCAAAAAACTGGAAAGTGAGGTGATGCCAATTAACTGGAGAACAGCTGAGCAAGCTGTGACACATGATCGTGAGAGATATCAGAAAATCCTGAGAAGACTCATATGAACTGGTGAAACCAAGTGAGCAGAACCAGGAGAGTAATAGACACAGAAAGAGCAACATTGTAACAACCAGGATCCTCCACATCATCCCCCACAACAGCCGATGAAAAACACTCCTCCTCCAGAGGGAGAAATGATGCACGGAGTGCACCCAGCAGCGCTCTTTTACTTCCATTATTTCTCATTTCTGTTTGGTTTTCTGCAATCTGGCTAACATGGAGATGTTTTATATCACTTCATGTGTATATTATTTGCCCTCTCAATAGGTGGTGGAGAGGCTAGAGGAAGAGAATTTGGAATTAAAAAAAAACAAGTCTAAAAGGGAGCTCCTCATCTCACTTTCTGATCTGCATCCTCCCCCACACTTCCCTAGACCCAGACACTCGGCTTCTTGTTATCGCTGCCATATAGGTCTGCTGAATCACAGGGAAGCTGCAAGTTCACTAAAGCCCTTGGGTTTTTTCCATGGGAACTGCAGCCCAGCTTTACCTCCACTTCACAGAGTAGAAACTTTCAGAAAAGTAGTCTGGCAGACACTTTTACAGTTACAAAACTTTATTCCCGTTTTCACCCTAAGTTTTGGTCCAATGTTTTAGCCTATGCCAGATGCCGCTCCAGCACTTTAATTACCCCATGCTACCTTTTAATATCACACGGCCTCCATCTTTCCTCAGTTTACATAACCAACGGGCAATACCGTCCAGCCAATCTCCCCTTTCTGTTCAGGGCATTGCCAGGTTCACCATCTCACATTGCTCCTTTGACATCTCCTCTCTCCAAACAGCCAATTCCCTGCACACCATCTCTCCCTCACTCTTCCCTTTCTCCCCATTCATTTAGTTTGAGTCTCCTTCACCTCTCATGTATCTCAAAGAGCATCCTCTTCCTAAGGCACCTGAAGATGGCACCCTCTTGCTTAAGTCTTTAATGGCTCCATTACCCTTTGAGGAGGGAATCAAGACTCCCACAACACAGTCTCAGTCAACCCTCCCAGCCTTACTTCATGCTTTGTCTTGGTCAAAACAGACCAGCTAGTGGTTGCCCCAAACCAGGATTCCACCTGTTGCGGTGTCCACAACTGCATACAGGCTATCTGCCCATGACCTTCATGACTTACCCTGCTAGTCTGGACATCCCTCCTGCTGTGAAAATACCCTCTGACTGTGAACTTGGGGACTCTGCATTCCAGAACTTTAACATGTAGAGATACTCAGGAGTTTTCTGCTTTTAACAAGTCACCATTAATCCATCTTTAAAAGTTTTTACACCAAAAAAAAGTATCATCTTACTAAATTATATTTTCTTGTTTGCAAAAGACAAATTTATTAAAACAAACAACAACAGCAAAAAACTCTGAACTATGCATATGATGTGACCAGATCATCCTGAAAGCATTCCTCTTCATAGGAATTCTTTGCTGCTAACTCTTGGTATGAGAATTTATTTTCACCACAACTATTCCAAAGTTCTTTCAAGTTCACATGGATCATATTTTTTTTTAATGACATTTAGGTTTCCATCCTATTCAAAGGATAATAATAGTTCCGAAAAGGAAATGACTTGGGAGATTTCTATAGCTCATATTCATGAAATGGGCAGAAATAATTAAAAGAAAAGAAACTCAATCAATGCTAACAAGATTCTGAAGAACAGACACACTTATACCTCGATGGGGGAACTACAAATGTATACTCTTTTGGGACTGTAACCTGACATTACACATGAAAAGTCACAAAAGTCAATCGTACTCTTTGACCAAATAATTTCATCATTAGAAACATACCCAATTATCAAAGCCAAAGAACCGGTTATACAAAAAGTTTCCCAAGTGTGCTTTAAATAAATGTAAAAATCAGAAAATCTGAATGCCCAGCAATCGGGAAACAATTCAACTGATGGTGGGACATAATGTCACTGAATCCTATAATGTCAACAACTGACAAGTAGCAGCTTGTCATCTGGAAAAACTCTCCACAAATAATGAAAACTAAAAAAAAGTCAAACCAGAATGAACGGAGTAAACACCAATTATAGTCAAGAGGAAAGCTGAAGAAGCCGATGAGTGACTACTGACTGAAAAATTGTTCAGATACGTCACCAGATTGATTGAATGTAAATGGTCACACTAAGCAATTCTAGCGGATTTTATCTTAAGTTCAACGCTAATCTTTTAAGGAAACACAAAAGAAAAATAACCCAGCAGCTCAAACCATTTTTATTTTAGCAAAAATACGGTAACAAGTTAAACCCATGACAAGTCATGGACAATGAGCCTGGTAATCAAAGCTATGCTTAATCATCCTGTCAATTCAGCCACTCAGCGCCCAGGCAAAGTACTAAGGGTGAACCCAAGACAGCAGGACAGGAAGGAGGCCCGCCCTTCTGACCGCTCACTGCCCAGCAGAGACACTGGGCCATCAAGCACTTCTGACTGACACTAGAAAACCTTTCAAGGCCCAAACAATATACACCGTCCCCATCAAAGTCAACAGAAGCCAGGAGTGTCTTGAGCTAGGAGAGCCAGTTACATGGAGCCATCCCAAGAACTTTCTGAAGCAAGGTGAAGAGCAGCCAGGTAGGCCTCATTCTTCCAGTTTGGCCCCATGAATGCACTCCACAGTAAGCACCAATTTCCAAATCCAACGGTTTTGCTCCTAGAAATCTTTTTTTTTTTTTTTTTTTTTTGCTTTTTGGAGGGCAGTTGGGGTTAAGTGACTTGCCCAAGGTCACACGGCTAGTTTTTTGTGTGTGTGTGTGTGTGTGTGTGTGTGTGTGTGTGCGCGCGCGCGTTTAGTGTCTGAGGCCGGATTTGAACTCAGGTACTCCTGACTCCAGGGCGGGTGCTCTATTCACTGCGCCACCTAGCCACCCCGCTAGAAATCTTTGTTGAATAGAACTGATCCTTCAGATGCTCAAGACAAACCTGCAGAACTCCAGCACAGCAGGGATCTTTCATCTTTTAAAATAATAGATTACTTCTATGAAGCAAAAGACCCTGTGGCTCATCTGTTCCACTAATTCCATTCGCTACTCCAAAAAAGTAAAAACCACCTCACCAAAAACCAGAGAAAAAACCAATCAAGACCAAAGTCAATGAGAAAGCCACAGCAGACACAAAAACAGAGATCACTGAATCCTAAGACCTAGAGCTGAAAGATAACTTTTTGTGGAAAATAGGATGGCATACTTAGAGAACCCTATATTTGACTAAAAATTGAAACAATAACTTCACCCAAGTTGCCGAATATAAAATAAAGCCATGTAAAAATCAGCATTTCTTCAAAAGGATGGCTCATCCACTGGGGAATGGCTGAACAAGCTGCGGTGTATGACTGGGATAGAATACCTCTGTGCTATAAGAAATGACAAGCAGGATGATTTCAGAAAAACCTAGAAAGACCTACATGAACTGATGCAAAGCGAAGTGACCAGAAGCAGGAGAATGTGGTACATAGTAACAGCAATGCTGTACAATGAAGAACTGGGAAAGGACTAATGCATATTATCTGCCTCCAGAGAAAGAACTGATATTGTTTGAATACAGACTGAAGCATGCAATTTTTTACTTTCTTTCATTCTTTTTTTATAGTCTCACTCTACAAAATGACTAATTTGGGGATGTTTTATGATTACACACGTATCATAACCTATATTGGATTCTTACTGTCTCAAAGAGGGAAGAAGGGAGGGAGGGACAGAATTTGGAACTCAAAATTTAAAAAGAAATGTTAAAAATTTTTAACACAATAGTGAAAAAATGTTTTTTTTAAACTCAACATTTCTGTCACTGACAAAAAAATATAACAAGAAAAGACAAAAAGGGAATTCCATTTAAAGCAACTACAGGATGTATAGGGATGTATAAAACATTGGGGAATTCCTCTGACACGACACAAAGAACTAGAGAAATACAATTTCAAAACACTGCTTATGGAAATTAAGACTGAAATGACAGGAGAGACTCCTCTTGGGTCATTGAGGTCAATGTAATAAAAATAACTCTACTTGGGTTCCACATTCAGTGTCACACACACTACCAAAGATCTGTCTGAAAGAATGAACATTTAAGAATCTCAAAAAAAGAAAGCAAAAGCTGGAAAAAGGGGGCTTCTCCTAAAAAGCTAGACTCAAAGACCCCAGTTTCTTAACACCTGAGGTAAACAGCTGGGCTGGGCAATGTCTGGCTGAAAGGAGATTGAGACAAGGTGAGCCTTTACATTCCAAGATCGGCTCCAAGCGAATCCATGACCTTGACATGAATGGTCACATCATTAAACAAAGGAAAGGAACAAGGAAGAGACTACCATTCAGATCTATGGATGGGGAGAAGAGTGCCTGACCAAGCAAGCACTCGAGAGGATCACAGAAGGGAAAAAAGGACATTTTTCATTACATACAATTTAATAATTTTTACACAAATAGATCCAACACAGCTAATATTAGAAGGGAAACAGTTTTGTGGGGAAAAAAAATCTTTACAGCAAATTTCTCTGGCAAAGGTCACATCTCTACATATGGATATGATTCAAACTGAAAAGCACCATTCCCTAACTGATTAATGTCCAAAGGATACAAACAGGGAGACCTCAAGGAAAGAATCCAAGTTATTTATAGTCAGGTGAAGAGTTGGAAATCACTAATGATCAGAGAAACGGAAATTAAGTGGCCAAGCTGACAAAGGAAAAGGGCAAACGCTGGTGGGGCTGGGAGAAACCAGGTACAAGGATGCGCTGCCAGAGGATGTCGCAACAGGTCCAGCCATTCCGGAAAGCACCTGGCGACAGCTCCCCCCACATACTGACCTGACACCCTGACGAGATCAAAGAAAGAGGGGAAACCCCCCACAAATCTCAATGGTGTCTAATTACAACGAGCCATTAGAGCTGGAAAGACAGCCCTCCCTCCCTTCTCAGCAAGGAGGAAGCCCAGGGGGACAGAACGCTGCACATGCTATCCTAGGTCAGCATATGAAAAGCATTTCTTCTCCTTTTTAAAAATTCTTTGTTACAAGAGATGGCTCACTTGCTGAGAGGGAAGGAATAGATGCAGTTGTAGTCTATTTACTTATTTATATAGAATTTTAACAAGTTTGATTATCTAGTTTCAAAAATAGATTAGAAACTATAAATTAGAAAGGAGTGAGAAGAGCCCTGTGGCAGTGAGTCTGACAGCAAGAATGAAGAAAACAACTACAGAAAAAGCCTAAGTATCTGTGGCTGCTTCCTTTAGGGTCTGGCCCAGGGAAGCCACAGGACACCCTACTAGCCCCCCTCCACCCAGAGCAGTTCTCCTCTCAGCCAGTGCGATCACTAAGGCTCCAAATGATGCCCCTGAAACATGAGAAGGGTTTGGTGAAAGCATTTTCCATGGGCACCTTTCCTCCAAGTCCATGCAGGTGCCTCCTCTTGGCAGAGGTGACCCCAGCACCTCCCTGAAGAGCACACGCTCTGGCAGGCCCTGACAAACCGGAAAGGCCCCTTCAGGGCTGGGCTGGGCTACAGTGATCACAGGCCCAGCCCAAAGGGGCAGCACCACCCGGCTGGTCACCGGGTCATCTATTTCTCATGAAAACTCATATAACCATCTGCTAAAACATTTGTGTTCTAATATGGGGGGATGACAGTGGCATGCAGAGCTAGGGAATCACAGATCTTTTGAAATATGGAAATACATACAACTTAAGAAGCTGGGAAGTTTCTACTACTCAATAAAAACTAGCTTTAAAATGATTAACTTTTTTAAATGATGTAGCACAATCTAAAACCACGAAGCACAGTGCCTCTCACAAAGCAGGGAGTTAGAGACACTTGTCGAAATCCATTCAAGGAAAGTAAGCTTCGGATGGATGGAACATTCACCTGTGCAGAAGACCTGACCCATGCGGGACAAAAGACAAGAAGTCAGGCTGTGAGCACAAGGCCGGAGCTTCTCCTGAGAGAGGGAGGTGAGGAGGCATACCTACCTTCCTTCATCGCAGAAGCAGGAACCTAGGGGTGCAGAAGCAAGCCTGCACTGGCCGAGCGGACCAAGGAGGGATGTGTCAGGCAGAAGGGCTCCTTTCCTCCTTTAAGCTTGTTCAAAAGGAGAGCTTTCTGGGGAGGGAAGGAAGGAAGCAGGAAAATATTCAGAAATGAGTGAGACACACCAAAGGTGTCCATCAATCCATGTTGTTTCTAAACAAAGTTTTAATCATCTTCTTCTCAGGCATCTCACGAGGTCCCTGACAAGGCCTTTCAGGCTGACATTCCATGGTTCCTACACCAATTTATAAGTCACTGTCCCCACTGTACTCAGTCCCCAAAGGGGTAGCAGAGGCTAGAGACGCCACCTCCACACCCCAGCTACTTAAAATTCTGCAAAGCACTTTACATCGATTCTCTCATTTGGCCTGTGACAGAGGCAAGCTGAAGTGCACAGACTAAGAGGTCTGTTCCTAGTAAATATGGAAGCAGAATTTGAACCCGAGTCTTGCTGACTCTGCTTACAGTGGCTGTCCCTCCAGGTCCCCTGCTCTTCTCACTCTAGGCTACTTCACCTGGTGATCTCATTAGTTCTCTCTAGTCTGAGGATCCTCTCATCTGCCTTTCCTGCCCCAGCAGCTCTTTCAGACATCTCAGACTGGACGTCCAGTAGACAGGCCCTGTGTCCTTCCTCCCACCATCCCTATGACTGTCAAAGGAACCACCCAGCTCCCAGACCCTCAGGCCCCTTACCCAGGAGTCACCCTGAATCACTCACCACACCCTCCCCCAAGTCCAAGCTGTTGCCAAGGCCCATCCTGTACCATCTCTCAAACATGCCCCTCCCCTCCTCTGACACTGCCCCACCCTGTGTACACACTTAATCACCCCAGGCCACAGGGGGTCTGCCTGACAATGCTAATTATAGCACCTACTATGTGCTTATCTCATCTGACTCACACAACAATCCTTGGAGGAAAGTGCTATTAATATCAGCTCTATTTTACAGATGAGGAAATAGGCAAAAGGGAGTTAAGTGCCTTGCCATGGGTTACACAGCTAGTAAGTGTCTAAGGTAGGATTTGAATTCAGGTCTTCCTGATTCTAGGCCCAGCATTCTGGCCATTGTGCCACCTATCCCCACCCTCCCCAATTTAACAGACTCTATGCCAGCGGTTCTCAACCTGTGGGTTATGTTCAATCTGTAACCATGAAAATACATCCTGCATATCAGATACTTACATTACGATTCATAACAGTAGCAAAATTACAGTTATGAAGTAGAAACAAGAATAATTTTAGGGTTGGGGGGTCACCACAACATGAGGAACTGTATTAAAGGGTCATGGCATTAGGAAGGTTGAAAACCACTGCTCTAGTGGCTCCCCATGACCTTCATGATCAAGTAAAAAATCCTGTTTGGTTTTCATAACCTGCCCCTTCCTTCCTTCCAGGCTCTTCACACCTCACACCCTCCCTATTCCCCCATATCTTCCTCCTGGCCTTACTATGCCTCCTACAGGACATTCCATCTTCTGGCTCCCCCCTCCACCCCATGCCTCTGAGACTTCCTCCAAGTCTCCCCAGCTAAAGTTCCCCGGCCTCCTTCCCTCTGAGACTACCCTAGTGTGTCCTCTTTATTATCTTGGTTTAGGGTAGTTAGGTGCTACCACAATGGACAGAGCACAGAGCCTGCTGTCAGAAAGACCTGAGTTGAGATCTGACCTCAGATACTTCCTAGTTGGGTGACCCTAGGCAAGTCTCTGTTCCTCAGTGTCTTTACCAAGAAAACACCAAATGGGGTCACAGAGTCTGGCACTACTGAACAACAACAAAAAGCCTCCATTTTACAGGTGAAGAAACTGTAATCGATTATTACAAAATAGATTAAGTGACTTGAGCAGGGTTGTAGTAAGTGTCAGCGCTGGGCAAAGACCCCAGGATTCCCCCCCCCCCAAGACTGCTGGAACAAAGGGAGAAGCTCTGGGTGAGCTGAGTGCTGGGAAAGGGAAAAAGAGAAGGGGAGGAAGGGACCCTCACTCTAACTTTAGCAGCTGGTGGCAAAGTGGATACAGCATCACACCTACAATCAGAGGTCACTGAAAGTCAGCTGGACACCACTGAAAAAAATGAGCCAAAGACATTACCCTGTTTGTTTAAATGTCATCTCCCCTTTAGGCTATAAGCTCCTAGAGAGCAAGAAGTGCCTTCTGTCTTCTTTGTATCACAGGGCCTAGCGCACAGTAGGCACTTACTAAATTCTGCTAGCTGGCCAACCTAAGTATAGTAAAATCTATTCATTTATTAACTAATAGAGCACCAGCCCTAGAGTGGGGAGAACCTGAGTTCAAATCCGGCCTCAGACACTCAACACAAAACTATCCTGTGACCTTGGTCAAGTCATTTAACCCCAACTGCCCCGCCTTCCCTCTTCCAAAAAAAAAAAGCAAAAATTGAGAACACAAACATTACTAAAACAGCTGAAATAAAATACAAGACAACAAGCTTCCAAGTCAATGAAAGAGGCATTTGTGAACTACCCCCTTTGTACAAGCACAGAGTGCTGATGACACAGGGACAAGGGGAAAACCAGTCCCTGCCTTTGAGGAATTTCTGGTGCTGAGCTAAGATACCAACACCTAAACACACACACACACACACACACACACACACACACACACACACACACACGCACGCACGCACGCACGCACGCCCGAACACACTTTCCCCCCTCTCTCTCCTTCCCTCCCTCCCTCCCTCCGCCTGTGCAACTCAAGGAGTGACAGAACACCAACAAGAGAACTGATCATCAGAAGTGTCCCAGAGCAGATAGCAGGCGAGCTGTGTTCTCAAGAAGAGAGCTTTTATGAGGTGGAGGGGAAAGGAGGAGCTGGTTCAGGGCTGGGGACCATCCTGGGCACAAAGGTCTGAGGCCAGAGAAAGTGGCTCCCAGCCAGGGATGTGTGCTGTGCAATCTGGCTGCTACAGAAGAGGCCATGTACTCTAAAGGTCAACATCCTTGAATTCCAAAGGAGCCACTAAGGTTTCCTGAACAGGAGCGTTTTGTGATCAATCAGAACATGGTTTTGGCAGCCAGGTGAAGGGACAGCCGAGAAGTCCAAAGTCCAGTGGGTGAAGAGTGTTGTGGACATCAAACTGACAAGACTCAGCAACTGTTGCTTGGAGGCAAAAAGCGTGGCTGCAAACATCAGAGGCCGTGGCCCTGGAGCGGTGGGCAAGTGCTGGAGCCCTCAACAGAAACGGCCAGGTGTGGAGGAGGGACAGGATAACCATCCAAAGGAGATGCCTCCAGGACACCAGAGCACTGGGGTGTAGCACAAAGACAGATCAGGGTGTAAGAGGGCACGGTATTCAATAAGGCCGTCAAACACAGAAGAAAACGTGGGCTGATTGTGAAGACTCAGGGACAGGAAAGCACCCAGGAGGGAAGCTGTCAGTGTTAGAGGTCATGAGAGTTTTAGTCAGTCAACAAACATTTGTTAAGGGGCTGCTGAAGTCCCAGAGCTAGAGATACAAAAACAGCGTCTAGGCCCTCAAGAATATTACATTCTAATGGGGGAGATGACAAGGGAAGGTCATATCAAAGAGAAGGTACTCCAGGAGGACAGGGAAAGACCTCCAGTACCAGGTAGGAAGCAAAGCCTTTAAAAGCATCTCTTGGATTGGGTTGGAAATGATCTTTTTTGTACTTTAATTCAGTTACTTTACTTCTGCTTGTGCTCAAGGAAGCCAAGAAAGCCAGGCTACCTGAGTAGACTGGGGACCCCTGCACAACGGGAGAGACAAGAGAAGGAAGAGGAATGAGAGGCCAGCCGATGCTCCTGGACAGAGTAGGAGTAAGGAGGTCAGAGTCCCAGGTGGCCAAGGCTACGAGAGCTTTATGGCACTAGGAACAGGGAGTCACCGAAGTTTGTTGGGTTTCATGAGAAATCCCTTTGGCAACTGAATGG
Source organism: Pseudocheirus occidentalis (assembly GCA_028646575.1). Taxonomy (NCBI): domain Eukaryota; kingdom Metazoa; phylum Chordata; class Mammalia; order Diprotodontia; family Pseudocheiridae; genus Pseudocheirus; species Pseudocheirus occidentalis. Next base: position 190,256,215 of record CM053601.1, on the reverse strand, counting down.
AGAACTAAGTGAAGGAGGGAGACCAACTTGAATGCAGCACCCAAACTTTTTGGTTTTGGGAACCCTTTACCCTCCTAAAAATGTCTTTGTGTTATTATGAAAACAGTGGTGACTTATTGGCTCCCCTGAAGGAGTGTGCGAGGACTCAGTTTTGAGGAGCCAAGTATCAAGTGACACACACCTCCACCAGGCCATGGCTGGATGAGTGGAGGCAGTGTGATGGTGGAAGTGAGTGAGGGGTCTGTAAGAAGCTGAGCAGCTGGGAGACAGTCAAGTTAGGAAGACAGACGGGTTTGAGGAAAGGCCAATGAGCTGTGTCAGACCTGATGAGGTTGACATGCCTCCTCAATATCTGGCAGGAGATGCCCAAGAGGCAGCTGGCAATGCAGGGGCATTCAGGAGAGAGGTGAGCTCTAGGAAACATTGGTGCAGAGGGCTGAAGAGGGGACCCTGACCAAAATAATACAGAGGAAAAAAAGAGAAGATGGGAGGGGGAGCCCAGACCGCCCAAGGCTGGTGGGTGTGACCCAGAGGAGGATCCAACAAGGAAAACAAGGAGCCAGAGTCAGGCAGAAGGAGGGTCCAAGAGCTCACCCAGGGCCTGGGAGGTCACAAGACAGAGGGGATGGAGAGATGAGGAAGAAGAAAAGATGAGGAAGAAGAACAAAGTTGTGACTTGAGGGATCAAAGGGTCAAGGAAAAGGTCTTTAAGGAGGTCAGACCTGGGCACATCCACCAGCTGCTTGTTCAAAAGGAAAGATTGCAAAGTACCCCCCACTCATAAATATAGAAAAGATGCTCTCTGTCAGAAAAGGAGCCTGTGTTCAGAGGAGACGACCAGGCGCTGTGCTCCTCAGAACCTGGCGAAGCAGGTGAAAGTATTACCCCCACTTTACAGTTGAGGGAACTGAGGCAGAGAGATAAAGCAACTTACTCCGGGTCTATCTGAACTCAGGTCTTCTTGACTCCGGGCCCAGCAGTCTGTCCACTGTGTCCCCCAGCTGCACTAGCACTGAACCTATGATCTCAAGGACAGCGAAACTCCCAGGTCAGGAAAGTCCTTCCACCAGCACAGCTTGGCCCCGTGCTGACAACTAGGCCTTAGAGCTGGGGATCTTCACTCTTTTTGTCAAGACCCCTCTGGCCTTCTGATGAAGTCAGTATTGTTATACAAAGAACTACAACAGAAAGCAAACACAGGAACGAAAATGCAAGGATTTCCCTCCTTTGGGCTCACATCATTGTCTTGGTGTCTTTCCCGACCTCCCGGAGCAGTAAGAGACAGAATTCGAACTCATCTCTTTGCATCTACACCACACTGTCTAACTTGTAATAAACACATTAATTTCTGTACAAAAGAAAGCTATTGCCGTGGCTTAAGAAACACTGTCCTGTTGGTTTACTCTCTATATCCTCAAGTCTTACACTAGCTGTTGTCTCCTGAATACAAAGTTTCCCTTTGGTCCCCCTATCATTTTCAATTCTCATAGTCTGGATCTTTGAGATGAACTTAGATAGAGCCCATGGATGAGATAGCAAACCGCCCAGAAGATCTGAGTTCAAATCCTGCCTCAGTCACTTACTAGCTGAGTAACCCTGAGCAAGTCATTGAGCCTGTCTGGTCCTGTTTTCTCCTTTTTAAAAGGGGAATGATAACAGCATGTGCCACAACAAGACTGTTGTGAGGGTCTAAGAGTATCTGTACAAAGCTTGCTAGCCAGCTAGGAAGCTCACCAGATTTTCATTCTATTTCCTTGTTTATTCTAGCCCTGGAGAAGCACAAGGGGGAGTCTTAACAACTGCTACTTTTCCCCCTGAAGGTGTGACCTAGGGGGTGGGAGACCACAAATGGCCAGCTCTGCTCTGGGGTCAAGGTCAGCAGCTGGTCTGTCTTCCTGCATGGAAGGCAAAGGTGGAAACTCAAAAGCTGCACAGTCACCTTCATCCAGTCATTGTCCTATTGAGTTTGGTTCAAGTTTCATGATTTGAGGAAGCGCAGCCAAATGGGCCGGGAGCTGAGCGTGGTGTCGAGGCCTCGGGCTCAGGGCCTGCTTCTGCCCCTCAGCTGGGTAACTCTCTGGGGCTCAGCTTTCTCAAAGCTCATGCTCTCCTAAGGTTCCTTCAAAGCCCAAGATTCTACGAGACCCCAGAGCAACTCAAGCGAACCATGCCCTGGGTGCCCTGGGCTCCCTGCACTACTGGAAAGAAACCATCGGCTATTTATAGGGAAAGACAAATCTTACTGGGTACTTTCAAAGTACAAGTGGTGGAAATCCAAAGACCTCAGTCGTCAGTAAATAAACAACAGCCAGACATCCCCATGCTCGTTGAGCGGCGTATGTCTTTGGGGTACACTGCGCCCAAACAAGTTGGTGCTTTGCTGCAATTAAGGGACAAAGGCCTGCCGGAAGAGTTTACGTTCTGGACAACCAACTATTATTCAACTTCTCCCTACATATCACCACCGATGACAGCAGTGAGGCTGAGCGTGTGTTAAGACTGGAACCCCCCCAAAAATTAATTCCTGGCCCATTCTGGAAGCCACACCTATGACTTTTAAATACTTAAGAATTTTTATAGACATAGAATTTAACAAGGCCAAAGCTTTCAGATTCCTACTACAAACATTTTTTACAATAATAATAACAGATCAAAGTTAACGTTCAATGACTATTTAACATAGTCAAAGATTGCTTTAAATAAATTACTAAAAGGGTTAGGAACATATTTGATGGCTACTGACTTTGGAACAAAGACACTGGGAAACCTTCCCCATTGTGCACCAAACTTCGGCTAGATCAAAAGACAAAAGGGGAGTTACTCAGCTAATCCGGGACAGGAAATCAACAGTTAGGTCTGAGCCAGGCCGATGGAACTGGGTTTCTTAGCTCCACTTATTTTTCATCCACCTCCTCGACACCCTTAATAAATAACAGGGTAACTCAGCTGCCCTAGAGTCAGGGGTCAACTCCAGTACATTCCCAATAAATCCCATAGCCATGTGAACCAGGAAACTGCAGCACTGACCACACCATGCAGTCCAAACCCAAGCAGACACTTCATTAAGGACAGCACACAGCATCTCAGCACTTTGGTTGCAAAGAAAAAGCCAAAAGGCAACTGTGAATGGGCTAGAGAGAAATACTTAAAATCTCACATCCATAATCAATAGAGAAGTAGCCCACGAGTCTACACTAAACAAGCACAGAAAAAATAAAAAGGAAAAAAACCGCGGAACCTTCAGAGATGAGCTCTGATGCACCAGTTTGACCATGTTCCTCCCCCTTTGCAAACCCTTCTCAGCCTGCCTTCCCAAGAAAATACACATTCCTATGGTATGGCCTTCAAGCCCCTCAAGTATCTGGAGCCGGCACACGGTTCTGGCTTTGCACCATGCCATTCCCCTTCATGCCTCCCCCCTGCAGGCTGCAGGGACCACACCATTCCCGTAGTGACATGCCACTCACTCCTGGGCCTTCCCATGCCCACTGACGACAAGTGACCTGTATGGATTCTGTCAGACCCTTTGGAACAGGCTTTGGTGTTTTCTTTGTATGCTCAGTGTTTAGCTGTGTCTGGCACACAGTACGTCGATTAATACCGACCTACTAGGTGCCAAGCACTGGGAATACAAAGAGGCAACAGCCCCTGTCCTTAAGGGGCTCACCATTTAACGGGGTAGACAAGAAGCAAATGAATACCTCAAACCAGACAAGACAAAAAGGGCATCGTTACCAGAGGGAAGGCTTGGGAGGAAGCCAGGGGGCCAGTAAGCAGAGATGAGGAGGAAAAGGCTTCCAATAGCCAGAGAAAGTGCTGGGGCTGGAAGAAGGGAGGGTCCTGTACAGTGAAGAAACAGGAGACTGGGTCACTGGACCAAGGGTGAGGAGAGTGAGGTGTCAGCAGGCTGGAAATGTTGGGAAGGGCTCTGAATGTCAGACAGAGGAATCTCATGGAGTTCATCAAGTAGGAGGGTGAGGAGACCACTTTGGTGGCCTAATGGAGAGCGGACTGGAGGCAGGGGAGGCAGGGCAGGCCTGCATACAGTAGACACTTAATAAATGCTCGCTGTCTCCACCAAGCCCCTTATTCTCCACTCCTTTCAGAGCCCCCTCTTGCAGGAAGCTTCCTGAGTCCATCTGATCGCATGTGTTCTTTCCCTCCCCAAACTTTTCCCTCCCCAAGCATCTTCTTGCCCCTCTCTGTTGCCCCTGAGACAGGATGAATGGTGGCTCAGGTGGGCAGCTGGCCCTAGCCGGAGGGCCCACATCCAAGCAGCGAGGCCTAAGTTCAAATCCAGCCTCAGACCCTTACCAGTGACCCCAACAAGTCACTTAACACCAAGCTAGGTGACTCAGTTTCCCGATGTGTAAAATGGAGATCCAAAGAGCTGTGGCCTCCCCCCCACCCTATGTCCACTCCACATATATCCCAGCACATCCCATGTCCTTCCGCGCCTGGGACCTGTCTTGATGGGGCAGCTCAGCGCTTAGATGGCTGCAGTGACCCTGGGCCAGCCCCCTACCCTTGACACTGCCCCGGCCTGTCTCTCCTGCTCCTCTTGGGCACTCTTGGGGAGAAGGAGCCCTGGCCCAGTCGGGCAGTGCTCCACAGGGCTCCCCGGGCAGGCGCTCTCCTCCTCAGCTGGGCGCTGGGTGGGCAGGGGGAGGTGCTCGCCTCCCCGGGGACCTGGGGGGCACAATGCTGGGGGAGAGCCGCAGGCGAGCCATGCCCTGGTCACCCCAGAGGCCACCAGCAAGGCGGGCACCTCCCCCTGCCCACCAGCGGGGTCCTGGGGGGAAGGAGCTGGACCCCCCCCCAGGGCTCCGAAGGGAAGGGGGGAAGCCTCGGGAAAGGGCTCCCAGGACCTGGGCCCCTCTCCCCAGATCCGCTCCGGGGCAGCACAGGGCAGAGGATGCCAGGCACCCTCGGACACCCGGCCCTGGGCTGCTCGCAGGTCCCAGGGTCTCAGCCTCGGAGGAGCCCCTCCCCGCAGACCCTCCAGGGTCATGCCGTCTGCCTCGGTTTCCCCCTCTGTAAGGGGAGGCCCACAGGCTGACGGCACGCTGTGGAGCGGGCTTGGAGGGACCCTCGAAGCTCCACACAAACTGGGGAGTCGGTCCCGCCCCCCCCCCCCCCCCGGGGCCAGAAATCCTCCAGACAGGAGCGTCAGGGGGCGGGGCCACAGCTAAAGGGGAGTCCCGCCCCTCCGTCCGGGTCCGAGAAGGAAGCGCCGAGACCGCCCCGACCCTCGCT
>CM053601.1:190233333-190250459 GCA_028646575.1 Pseudocheirus occidentalis | reverse complement strand
TTCCTACATGGAAAAATGATCATTGTAACTCATATGACTTTTCTCAGTATGAGGATAGCAGAAAGGAATATATGTGTATATACATGTATGTATGTATACACACACACACACACATATATATATGTATGTATGTATAGGAGGATGTATGTGTATATAAATATATATGTGAGTCTGGACTAAAAACAAACAACAGTGCTCAAATGTGAATGACTTAGCCCTTCTCAGCAATACAATGATCCGAGACAATTTCAAAAGACTCAGTATGGAAACTGCTATCCACACCCAGAGAAAGAATTATAGAGTCTGAATGCAGATCGCAGAAGACTATTTTTTCTTTTTTTCATCTTTCTCATAGTTTTCCCCTTTTGTTCTGATTCTTCTTTCACAACATGACTAATGTGGAAATACGTTTAACGTGATTGTACATGTATAACTTCTATCAGATTGCTTGCTATCTTGGGGAGAGAGGGAGAAAAATTTGGACTCAAAATATTATTTGTGTATTTGGAAAAAATAAAACATTATTAATTAATCCATTTAATTTAATATTATTAATTGGGGAAAAACCCAAACCCCTGCCCCCTCACCTTTCCAGTTTTCTTATACCTCCCCTTCCCCCAGGTGCTCTTCATTCACAAGGCACTGACCTCCTGAGCAGTTCCTTGCTCAGGACCCTCCACCTCCCGACTGGGGCCATTTCATGGTTGTCCTCCTGTCCCTTCTCATTTCTGCCTACTGGTTTCCCTAGCTTGCTTCAAGCCTCAGCTACAATTCCACTTGTGCAAGACACCTTTCCTGCTTCCTTCCCTCTCTTGATTCTCTCCAGTTTATCCCAGATGTAATTTGTTTGTATACAGTGCTCCCCAACTGGACTGAGAGCTCCTTGAGGTCAAGGACAGGCTTTTGCCTTTGTCTCCCCTGAGCTTAGCAGTGCTTGGAACATAGTAGGTGCTTCACGAATCCTTACTGACCAACCAACATCTTCATCAGCTCTTCCCACAGAGGAGGTAACAATAGCAACAGTACCACAAAACACCACCCACGTTCCTGTGGTTCCACTTAACAGACAATCTCATTTAATCGGAAGATAGACCATTTGTGGTTTTCAAAGCCAGTTGGCAAATGTGGCCTCCTACAATATTCTGGTATATAGTAGGCACTTACTAAATGCTTGTGGATTGAAAGGAAGCATCGTCTCTTATGTCTTGGATGAGGCCTGTGCTTTTGCAGGTCATCAGAATGAATGTTTTAGGTCATTAAAGCAATAGATCATGAAAAACCAGATGTCATCACTGTCTTACCCAAATTTCTTACATCATCAAATGCTGGTTCCCCAAATCTAACTTTGGATCAGCTGAGGTGGACAGGATGATAAGAATGATGGAAAACCACAAATTATTAAACATCCTAAATCTAATTGGTTTCTGACCAAGAGTTTGGGCCTGTCCTCTGTGGTCTCCAGCGGCCCAGTGGAGGTGATATGAATTTGAACAGGCTGACACTCCCTCGTGGGAGGGAGGCCTCAGGCCCAGAGAGACTGAACTCAGAGAACTTTTTTGGGTCCAGAATCCTGAGCATCCACTAGCGTCTAGATGGCTGTATTAGAGATGCAAAGGCCAGGACTAGAGAGCAGGGGACTTGAGTGGAAGAAGGTCCGAGAGAAGACAAAGGTCATCCCCAGCCAGGCCTGGCGTTTCCCTTTAGCCGTGGGCTGGCATCTGGCAGGCATACTCGAGATCTCCATCAGTGTCTGCTTCCCTCAGATCAGCCTCCCAGCCAACATCAACAAGGGCTCTTTAGATGTCACCAAACTCCCACCCGATGTGTCCATAATGGTTACTTCCTTTGGAGAGTTGTAGCAGTTTGGGGACCAAACCTTCTCTGCCTCTGGGAAGCTGAGGCCAAGTTCAAATCTTTGAGCCGACTTTCTATGCCATGCCCGCTTCCTGGCCTTTGAATATCCTAGCTGAGAGCGCTAGACCTGTGAGGACCTCGTGTGTGATGGAGGGGAAGAAAGGACTCGCTTCAGGACCACAGCAAGTCAGTGGCCAGAGACAGGTTGGAGGCCAGGAATCCACCGCATGAATACACTTCATCTCCCCAGTGCTGAGGGTCATTTTTTCTCCTCCTGCTTGTTCCCTCCTGTGGCACAGTGTGGTGGGTTTGGAAGACCTGCCATAAATGACTGGGTGACCTTGGCAAAGCCCGGTGTGTTCCCTGGGCACCATAATTGCCGGTGCAGTCTCTGGCTTCAAATGATCCATTTAAAGACTGTATGTAGCATCCACCCCGCCTCCCCTCTCCCCACCTCCAGCAAAGGAGAAGATTCTGGAAAGCATGGATTAAGCCATTTCTTTGTCATTATATCCTCAGCGCTGTTCTCTGCACCTGATGCAGATTGAATGAATGTTTGTGAATTGAACTGAGTTTCGGAGGTTGTGTTGTTTAGCGAAAAGAGGGTTGGATGGAAAGGTCAGAAGATTGGGGTTTATGTCCTGGCTTTGAGCAAAGAGAAAGAAGAAAAGAAGGAAAATATAAAGGAACAGAAAGAAATAAGGAAAAGAGAGGAAAGAAAGAGGAGCTCAAGGGGAAAAGCTTGGCCTTAATATACTAACGACCGCCTCGGGTTCTGTCTCTGTGCTGTCTCCCCTTCTGGGAAGGGGAGGCAGGGAGGCTGTGAGAAGAGGCCACCAGCCTAGCTCTACTGCTGCTCCCCCTCCTCTCCCCCCTCCGCTCTTGCTCCCACTCACCTGTGGGTATAAAGTGGCTTTAGTGCTGGAGGAGCTGCTGGACGAGGCCCCGGTGACATGGTTCCGATCGTAGAGAGGCAAGCCGCCGCTGCCCCCCATGAGGCTCATGGAGCTGATCATGGACTTGCCACAGGAGATGCCTGTAGAGGGACAAGGGAGGGCAAGTGAGCCAGAGAGAACATACACACCCTGGGCTGACCTGTGCTTCCCAGCTGCCAGAGAGTGGATAGGACAGTGGTCTGCATCGCCAAGCCCATCCTGACCAACCGCTGTCTCGGTGGCAAGGTCACCCAGCCTTGGCATAACAACCTTCAGTGGGTCGGAGGAGGAGGGCTACCTTGGAACCTCTGAGGCCACCAGCCCACTCCCCATCTGGACAGCCCTACTTGAACCATCTCCCTTCCTGAGACTGAGCCTACATTGCTCTCTCTGCATTTTCCACCCATTACTCTTATTCTTAATTGAGGCCAAACCATCCCTCTTCCACATGACAGCCCATTGGAAACCTGAAGACAGTCGATCCCAGGTCCCTCAGGTGATTCTCATAGGAGATGAACTGAAGGCCCTTCACACGATTCCATCCTCTCTCCTCTGGACACAGTCCAGCTGACCACTCTTCCTTAAATATGTCACCCAGAACCAAAGACAAGACTCCAAGTCTGGTCGCTGCCCCCTCCCCCGACTGTGGGGATGTTCTAGGAATCACTGTGCCATGGTAGATGGGACGGATGGCCTTCACCCTGCTGCCGACTGTTGGGCTCCATTAGTGCCACTGGCCTGCACCCCGTATTCCACAACATCAGACAATGGTGTTACTCTGCCCTGCCACCATCTAAATACTGTGGAAAGGTGGGCTGGTCTCAGTATCAGCACTGATAGCAATACCAGCCAATGTTCGTTTGATCTATAGGTTTCAGGTAGAAAGAGCATTTTATGCACCTCTTCTCTTGGGATCTTCTCCTCCCTACCTGTAAAGGTGCCATGCTGAGAACTGCCAGGGGCTATGAAATTGAGGGGCACGTGAGGAGTGCCACTGACGTACTCATGGGGGAATGGCCCACTAGCCCCTGCATATCGCTGGCAGACCACACGCTGGCAGACAAAGTACATCCCTCCCATCACAAAGAGGGAGAGGATGATCCCAATGACAGGACCAATGGCATTGCTGTGGGAGGGCGGGTCATCCGAAGGTGGCTTTGTGATTTCTGCCAAGAGAAAGAGAGGAACGGTCAATGGGACTTGGAAAGCAAGGGCGTCATCTTGGGTATGGAAAGACGGAATACCACTGGTCCACTCCCTCCTATGGAAAGTCTCGAGTTTGGGACATTTGGGCCACAGAAAGAGTGACTCCCTCTGTATTTTATTTATTTCAATGAATCCATCATTAGAGAGGCCTATAGTGGGACAGCTAGAGAGGGTACCTTGGAGCCTAGACAGCCGCATTCTAATCATCCCCCTAATCCCCTGGACGAGCCATCTACTGGGCAAGGCCTTCCAGGCAACTCTCTAAGTCTATCAACTGGTGCCCATCTGCATTGGCAGGATCCAGACCATGAAATCATAGGTCCAGATCTAATCTAATCAGCCAGTCACAGCATCAGAGAGTGGGAAGGGTCCTTCGATCCAATCCACACCCATTATAATATAACTGACAAACAATAAACCCACTAAATCCATGGGACAGCTGACCTACATGCATTAACCAAAGAGAGATAAGCTTTGTCCTCTGGGATCTGACCATCTACACATCACTCATTTCATAAAGAAAATCCAGAGGTTCCACTCCTTGGCATCCTCTCCAAAAGACCCAGAGTCCCTACTTGTTACACACTAGCCTTTGCAGCTGGCTACAGGCAGGAACAGGGGAGGCAGCTGGGACCCATGGGCTGAGTGGGTCCTGAGTGACCAGGCCTAGAGGTGCAGAGAGCTGGGTATTGGCCAGCTTCCTGAGCCAGAGAAGACACGGGTTGGGGAGAAGAATCCTTCCCGGACCTGGCTAAGGCCTCCCTCTCTGGCAACGAGGGGCTTTAGTTATCAGAAAGGCAGAGGGATGTGTTACCAGAGACGTTTCAGAGCCGCGGCACCTGTCACCTATCTGGTCTTCCTGTCCCCAGTTTCTTTCTTCCACACCCGCCCCCCATGGCCCAGGAAAGGCTCATCCCCAGGGAGCTGGTTCCAGCTGTGGTACTCACCACAGAGGGCTGGAAGGTGAAGCAAAGAAGACTCCCCATCAGCAGGCTCAGAATCCGGCTCCTCCCTTCCCACCAGCCACTCTGCTCAGTTTCATCTCTGCCATCTTGTCTTGCACCAAGCACCCTCCCCACTTCTGCTTTTCTCCCTCCTTTTGTGTCTTGTCTTCTCCCTCCAGACTGGAAGCTCCTTGAGGGCAGGGACTCTCTTTTTCATGTTTATACCCTCAGGGCTTAGCATAGTGCCCGGCACCCACTAGGCACTTAAAATGTGTCCTGAAGCAGATTGTAAGGGCATTGGCCAGGGCCACACAGGTAGCCCTGGCAGAACCAGGCTTGAATCCAGGGGGCTCCCTGCCCCTTGAGGCTCACTTACCACACAAGAGCTCGTCAGAGCCATCCATGCAGTCTGGGAAGGAGTCACATTGTTGCTTGATGAGGATGCACTGGCCGCTGGCACAACGGAACTGGTTGGGCAGGCAGATGGCTGGTTGGGAAGAAAAGCCAAGATGAGCCCATCAGCCCTGCCCACTACCAAGGAAGGAAACCTCTGTCCTGGCCATCTCGGGCTCTTTCCATGTTCAATCAGCTACACACTTTCATTGTGTTGTTCAAGAGGCATTATTAAACACAGAGGGTGTGCAGACAATCCTGTGCTCAGTGTAGGGAGAGATGGCTACAGGCACAGGCTCTGTCTTCATGCAGCTTACAGGCCATTTGTGCACCGGGACAGGGGAAAGGATGATCTCTGTCAGACCCAACAGCCTCTGGTACCACTGATCACCCTTTTCCCTCTCTCTCTGGGGGTTCCCCTCCTGCCCATCTGATCCCTACTTTGCATATCTATCCAAGAGCATTCCACAGGCCAAAGTTGGGTGAAGGCAGACACCAAAGGACAGCCCTGAACAGGGCAGCCTTCACACCAGAGGGGCTCATCCTCCCAGAACACCACTTTGCCCCTTTGGAAAAGGCTACGGATTCCTTAATCATACAGCCTCTGGCCAATAATGAGACTTCCAAACAAGGCTGAACATCAACAACAAAAACCTCAATTACTTTTCCTGTGAAAGGGAGTGGAGACAAGGAGAGAAGGGAGACAATGAGCTTGGTGACTTCCTCCTGGCCATCTCCTTCCCAGAGACTGAAGCTGTATAAGCCAGAGCTTGGATGGCAGGAGCCCCAGCTCCTGGCTGGCTGAGTCTCAGGTCAGCCAAGCAGGAGCACAAAGAAGGCCCAGGGAACCCCTGCATTTCATGGAGCCCCTTTCACCAACACAAAACTATCTTGTTTATTGGGTTTTTTTTTAAGGAAGGGGGGGGTGGAGCATGAAGCCCCTTTTAGAAGCTATAGTTTCTTGACCCAATCTTTAAATTCTAAAGACACCTGTCTTTAGCCTTTTGCCTTTCCCTCTTGTCATGGAGAGGAACACCAGAAGGACTGGGAAAGGCTCCCTGTCCATCCAGGACTATGGCCAGCTGGGACAAAAGGGAGAGAGGAGATGAGAGTGGAGAAAGCAGAGGTCCATCTAGCAGGAGAGGATCTTGGGGAGGCAACTGGAGGTTAGGGGGGAAGACTTTGTCAGTGTAGACCAGGGGGAAGGCCTCTGGTACCCAGGTGGTGGTGACCACAGAAGGGGAGAGCAGGGAGGGCTCACAGCAACTTGGGGACATCACATCTAGCAAATCCAGGATGGAACAGCCACTTCCCTGTCAAGTGCTTCCTTTTCTTCTTACTGATTTTATGAGGAAAAAAGGGGCAAAGCCCTTGGCAGGCCTGAGGCTCAGTTCCTCCTCAGTCAGGTGGAGATGATGCCAGGGGCCCTGTGAGTTACAGATGTGCCCTGTGTTCTCCAGAACCCTCTGGAATGGGCTCAAAGCTGGCAGAGTTAGCATTAAAGGAACCCCAGGGACCACTGTGCACAATTCTAAGACCCAGAGTGTCACACTCTTCACTCTACCTCACCCAGTTCAAATAAATAAAGTGGCTGGAAATCCCATTCCTCAACTGCAGGAGACAGAAAAAACGTTCTGTGACCCAGCCTTGGCCGAGAAGGAGTGGAGGGCATGAAAGGCTCTAGCCCAGCCACATCCACCCTCTTCAAGGCTCCAGCATCTCCCTGTCTGTCCTCATGTGCTGGGGATCAGGGAGGGACGCGAGTGGGGCATGTCTCTGAAAAATCTCACCAGGGAAGCGAGTGATAAAACAGAATTATGATACTTTATCTGGAATTCCTTGGGGGGCAAGGCCCTTCCCACCAATGTGGATTGTAAGCCATTCCTGCCTTGGGTTTTTTCTTTTTTGATGGGACCTGTGTCTTCCTCAGTGTTGGTCTCTGGGGAGGACATTGTATCTGCCCATGGAGATGGGCTCCTGCTGTGCAAACTCAGATGCTCCAGTTTCCCAGGGCACTGAGTCCTGTCCAGGATCACAGCAGAACTGGACCCCAGGGCCTCTGAACTCAGCAGCCAGCTCTCTCACCCACCCCACAACATGCTACTTCTTGAGCAGATATGACAATATCTTGACAAAAGTTTGCTTGTCAGCAAGCACTGTGGATGGAAGAAAGTCACCAGTTGGTGGCCAATACCCATTGTGCCAAGCAAGAAATAGGCACCAAGGCTCATCTCTTGACCCTCCTGGCTGCACTCAACTGCAATGCTGTCATTCTTCTCCAAGAATTTAAAATATATAACCAAAGCTTTCTCGACTCATAAGTATTCATGAGCAACCTGACTATGTGGCTTCCCTGCTCATGAACCTTCAATGGCTGCCTAGTACCCATAGGATACAGCCTGGCATTGAAAGTCCTCCACAACCGGGTTGTAATTAGTCTTTTCAGACCTATGTTTCTCTTATACTCCTCTTTACATATAGTCTTCATTCCAGCCATTTCCTGAATCCAAGATTCCATCACCCACCTCCAAGCCTTTGTAAGGCTCTCTGGCTATCCCACGTCTCATGTGACCTCCTTCCTCATAATTCCTTAAAGGCTCATTTTAAGATCCATGCCCTCTGCTCCCTTCCTGAGTCCCCTAATCATCAGTGCCTCCTTCCTTGGCAAGAACAGAAGCTTCCTGAGGGCAGGTATCCTTTCATTTTGGGGTTCCCAGTCCCCATCACATGCCTAGAGCATGATGAGTGCTCAGAAAAGACTTGCTGAATTGCGTTCTAAGAGACTGGGGGTGGGAAATGTCCTGAGGCTCCCTTCCTTCGCCCCCACAGTGTCCTGAGATGCCCTCGTACCATCACAGTCGACCTCATCAGACTTGTCCTGGCAGTCGATCTCCCCATTGCACCGCCAGCGCAGGTCAATGCACTGGCCCTTCTCACACTGGAACTGGGAAGCCGAGCACACCGGGCAGTCCGCCTCATCGCTGTGATCGTCACACTCTGGGAAGCCATCGCACCTCCACGCCATCGGGATGCAGTCAATCTCCCCTGTGGCGCAAGTGAACTGGTCTGGGGAACACGTCGGGGGCTCTGAGAAAAGACACCAAGGAAGCCCATGGGCAGGCGGTCACTGTCTCACACGTGTCTCTCTTGAGTGGCCATGTACATAACTATGTATATGCACATAGAACGTATGTACATGTATATGCATGTGTGTACATACACCAACGCACATGCGAATTGGATATTTCAGATACTACCTAAAATCTGCAAGAGTTCATGGAATCCCTGATTTGGGGGTCACCTCAGATGAGGAGACTGAGGCATAGAAAGGTCAGTGAGCCAGCCAGCATCCCCAGCACCTACCTCCACAGGTCAGGAGGTTCTGCAAGAGCACCAGGTGGACGGGGCAAGAGCACCTCGGTGTCCCGTCGCCTTTGGCGATGCAGATGTGTGAGCAGCCTCCATTGTCTCGGGAACACGGATGAGCAGCTGCAGAAAGGAAGTGGACCAAAATGTGCTCAGGGAGCAGCCTTCCTGCCAATGGGCGGGGACCACCCGGCCCCTCCCAGCCAGAACTGCTCCCCTCTAGATGATATGGGCATCTCTGGGAAGCCCCCCCCCCGGCATATCCCACCTGCCCAGGGAGGGGGCATAACAGCGAGAATGCTGGGCTTGGACTCAGGAAGTCCAATGCTTCAGGCTAGCTGTGTGACCCTGGGCAAGTTACCTAACCAGCCTCAGATTCCTGAGCTATTCAATGGAGGTAATAAGAGCATCTCCCTCCCAGGGCTGCTGTGAGGACTGAATGAGGTGACGACATAAAGCCCTCTGCAAACCTCAGAGTGTCATGTGAACGCCTGCCGTTCCTGTCTCAATGCTGAGCCTAGAAGTCAGCTTTGTTCAAGGATGGCCATGATCTGGTTTCACTTATGGGGTTGGTGGTATATTACTGTTAGGCCACTAGGGGGTACCACAATGCAGAGAGCACTGGGCCTAGAGTTAGGAAGACAAATCTTGCCCAGGTCAAATCCAGCCTCAGACACCTCCTAGATGTGCGACCCTGGGCACTCACTTAACCCTGTTTGCCTCTGTTTCCTGTAAAATGAGCTGGAGAAGGAAATAACAAACCCCTCCAGTAACTCTGCTAAGAAAACACCAAATGGGGTCACAAAGAGAGGGACCTAACTAAAAAACCGCTCAACGTTACAGTTTTTACATAGGAGAAGGTACTAAGAGTAACATTAATGACAGCCAGCGTTCATAGGGCATTATGAGGCTCACGAAGCACTTGACACACATTATATCACTTGAGGCTCCCAGCACTCGGGGCGGGGTGGGGACAGGGGTGACCGTTGGCCCCAGATGAGTTCACTCAGGCAGCTGGTGGTAAAGCGGCTGAGCTGCACCAGGAGTCTGAGGCTGAACTGGAACTCAGGCCGCCCACTGCCACTGGGTGTGAGGAGAAGCCAGTGACCAAGGCCGTCCATCAGTAACAGACCCCAAGGATCATCGCTCATTTAGAGATGAAGAGACTGGGGCCCCATAAAGGAAATCCAATAGTGTTCCACTGAGTCAGCAGCTGTCTCTTGTTAGGTGCTAACTCCACATGAGACATGGTGCTAAGTGGGGGGGGGGATACCAAGAAGAAACAAAGTAACAAATGTAGTCTATTTATACTGAGAAGAAACAAAGTAACAGGAGTAACAGACTGCCGGCTATTAAGAGGAAGACCACACATGGAGATGAATACAAAGTGATACAAAGTAGCACTCTGAGGGGGGGTTGTGGGTGAGGGGGTCAGGTCGGCTTCCTGGAGGAGGTGCACCCAAAGCTGTGCCTCAAAGGGGGTCTAACAGGTAGCACCGATGCCTGGCAGGGATGGGCATCCTTCTGGGCAAAGGCAGATGATGGAGATGGAATGAGGGTTGCAGCTAGACAAAAAGACTGTCCAAGGCTCTGTGGGCAGCATGACTCGAGGTCTCTGATTCCAAACTGTCCCTAGCCTTCCAAAGGGGCAGAAGAGAGGCCCGGAGCCAGGATCAACTTACCAAACTCCTCCATGTTGAGCTCCTCCACAGCGTGGATCCCCGTGAGGTGAGAGATCCTCCCCTGGATTCGGGTTCTTTTGTAACCACTAGTCTTCTCCACCCGTTCGATCATCTGTTGTTGGCGGTCAATCCAGTACAGGTGATTGCCCAGCACCGTAAGGCCCATGGGTTGCACGATGTTGGAGTCTTCTAGGGTTACCCGGTTTGCGCCTGAAAGAGATGGGAGGTCACATGGCTAGGTGCTTCAGCAGGACGGTGGACCCAAGCCCTATCTGGCAGGCTGCAGCTTGGCTGTCTGTGCCCAGGTTCTGAATGGTGGGTCTGAAAGGCAGCCGGAGAAGCTCTGACCAGAGGGGCCTGTGGAGAAGCAGCTGAGGATGCCAACCCTTGGCCAGTCAATCAATAATACTTTACTAGGAACTTATCCTGGGCTAGGTAAGGCCTCTTTTAAGGGCTGGGCAAACAAGCGATGCCCGCCCTCAGTGGGTGCACACTCTACAACACGATCTTAATGTGGGGCTGAAAGACACGGGCCTCAGCCCTGCCCTCCTGGGGTCAGCGCCCTTAGCTTCCCCTTTACCCCAGCGGGCAGTGGGTTTAAAAGAATCATTGTTATAACAACAGTGGGAGAAGCGTCTGCCAAAGGTGGGACTTGGTGGCTTCTTGGCCAGCTCTCTGCCCAGCCAGGTAAACAACGATGGTGACAAGGATACAGCATCCCATTTTACTCCTATGACAGCCCTGGGAGATGGGCACTATGCAGGAGAGGCAGGACTCTGTGTCTGATCTAGTCACCCGGCTGGCGAGCGTTTACCATGAGGCTTGAGAAACTTGCCTCAATTTTCAGGGACCACAGAATAGGGGTCACCCAGCTTTGAACCCCTAAGAGAGTCTAGGTTGCTTGGAAATATCCCAAAAGAACACAGGGGCCTTTTCTTCAGCATCACCCAGGTAAGGTCCCCTCAGCCCTCAGGCAGTCCTAGAGTTGCTTAGAAATGTTCTGGAGTTTGGGATTTGGGTAGAGCTGGTCACCCTTGTGGGCCTGCACCCTGACCTTTGGGGGGGGGGGTCCCTCAACCATTGTTCTAAGCCTAAATTCTGAAAAGACAGCAGGCACATGCTTAACACCCCCCCAGTCATCTGCCCCAAAGCTGACACCCCATGCAAGCCAAGACATCCCTGCACTGAAGAGGCCAGGCCTTGGATGGAAGGCCATCTAGAGGGCTGTCGAACGGGACAAGACCACCCCGACCTGACAGGGCTGCTGTGGACCCAGGGCCCTGAGGAGCACTTACCAGACAAGTCACAGCTCTCGATGCGTTTCAGGTCAGCATCCACCCAAAAAAGTTTTCCTAGCGCGTTGTCAACGACCAGGGCCACGGGCCGGATGAGGCCAGTGGTGAACAGCACTTCCCGTTCAGTGCCATCCAGGGCTGCCCGTTCAATCTTTGCAGCACGGTCCTGCATGTTGGTGAAGTACAGGTACCTGCCGAGGACAGGCACGGAGGCTGTGAATGAGGGCGACCAATGGCAGCCTTCCCACAGATACACCGGTGCGAGGAAGGAGCAGGGGATGTGTCATTTCTCATCTTTGGAACTCCAGAGAGTATTTCTGAAGGCCATTTGACTATCTAAACAGTAATGGCTCTGGAGTCAGGGGTCCCGAGTTCAAATCCTACCCAATACAAATTGAGCAAATCACTGCCTCCCTGAGCCTCAGCCTCCTCAACTGTAAAGTGAAAGGAGTGGGATCTGCTGACCTGAGGTCTCTTCCAGACCTAGGTCTGTGACAATATAATTTCATAAATGAGGAGAGTAGGGTCCAAAGGGGTGGCAGATCCAGTTTAGCATGAGTCCTCTTTTCATGGCATCCCACCAAAATCCAACTTAATGGAAGGAATCATTATAGAGACTGGGTGGGGGCACAGTGGGGCGGTTGGAGTGCCATGACCCCGTCTTCAGAGATCTCTCACTGTTCTACCATTTCCAAGTCTCCATGGTCCCATTTAGGGTTTTCTCAGCAGTGACACTGGAGCAGTTTGCCATCTCCTTTTCCAGCTCATTTTACAGATGGGGAAACTGAGACAAGCAGGGTGAAGTGACTTGCCCATAGAGTAAATGTTTGAGGCCAGATTTGAACTCAGGACGGCGAGTCTTCCTGACGCCAGGCCCAGCGCTCTGCATCATGGCGCCACTTAGCCACTCTGGGGGCAGAGGGAGGGAAACAATTATTGTGAAACAGACCCAGTGAATGGCTGTTGAAGAAAGGCAGATTCTGGCTCCGTACAAGGAAAAGCCTCTTAAAAATGAAAGGTAGCCCACCATGGAGAAGGCCAGCTGGTGAGGCAGAGATCCTCATCACTGGAAGTGCGGTTTGAGAGAGGATTCCTTTACCAGGAGGGCTGCTAGATTGGACAGCCACACACAAGATCCCTTCCTGCTCCAAAACAAGCCTTTTAGCCAGAGAACCCAGCAGAATATTCCCTCCAAGCTTCCCAGTCAGGGAGTATGGTAACCAACCCCACACAGGCCTGCCAAGACATGGCTGGGCCGAGGATTCCATCAGGCTGGGCACTCTCCCACTCACGGGGCATGCAGCCCAGCTATAGGCTGTCACCCTTGAGAGGGGGGTGAAGCTCAGAGGGACACAATGTGCCCAAGCTCACACAGCAGTCACTCAGTTTGGGGCCTTGGACGGTGACATGGTGGTGGGGTCAGAATCTGCACCCTCCTAACTCCAAAGCCAGGAAGGTGTCCTCTCTGGGCCATTACCCCACTGCTTATATTCACGGAGCTAAAAATAAACGTGGGCCACAGCTAAATTGCCGGCTTGCACCCGGGGAGTGCCTCGTGCCTTACAATGTGTTTCAGAGATATTACTTTATTTGACCTTCCCACCCATGATGAGCAGAAGGTACCTTCTGCTGGAAGAAGAAACCAAGATTTGCCGGCAAGAAATTATTCCCCCAAGTGCACGGCGCCTCCTAACATCAGCTGGCATTTCTAAGGTGCTTTTAGGTGTCTTTACACACATCACCTCATCTGAACCTCATACACACACCACCTTCCTGGGAAGAGTGGCACTGCTCTCCCTTCTTTGCAGAGGAGGAAGGTATGTGCTCCGTGGCTGAAAACTGTCCGAGGGGGAATTTGAACTCAGCACCCTCTGCTACACTAGGCTGCCTTGAGAGTGGATGAGCCAGGACCGGAATCCTGGTGTTCTGACTCTCTAGCTGTCCGCCCCTCCATTCCCTCGTGGCTGCCAGCCCCTCACCCGCGCTCGGCATTCACCACGATGGCTCTGGGCTTGTCATGGTCCCCACGCAGCACTACCCCAATGGCCTCCCCGCTCAGCCGGTGCACGTTGATGGTGTTGGTGGCCTCACAAGTCCAGTATAGGGTGTGGCTGTAAATGTCGATGCTGAGATCATGTGGCTGCTTTTCTGAATTCTGGCCTTGGTTTGCAGAAGTCACGACAAATGGCTGCAAGACAGAATCAGGAGAAAGCTCAGAGCGCTAGTCACTTCAATGGGCATGTCCTGGACTGTGAGCTCTGTGAGGGCAGGCAATGAACCTTTTCTACATTGTGTATTAATGCCCAGCCTAGTGCTCTGCAGACAGGTAAGTGCCCGGCATGAAGTTGGCATTTAATTATTGCTTGTTGACTTATTTAGTTCAGGAAAAAGTAAGCACCCAATAGGCAATAGGCATTGGGGACAGAGTCTCAAAAGCATCTCACCCCAGGGGGCTTACCCTCTACCAGGGAGAAGACACAAAATGACCAGTGAAGAGAGAGTGAATGTGGAGCCCACAAAGGCAAGTTAGCAAGCTGGCCTGGGTTCAAGCCCTGCTTCTGACACTGACTAGTCTTGCGACCACAGGCAAACCATCTAACCTCTCCCAGACTCAGTTCCCCCACCTGTAAAATTGAGATTAACAAAACACCCAGCTCACAGAGTTGACATGAGGACCCAGAGAGATAAAGCAGAGAAAGAATTCTCACACCCTCCTTCCTTCCTTCCATCCACCTAGTGCTCCCCACATCCCAGGTGCCCATCACATTGGCACTAGCCTCAGTGTGGATGTCCCATTGGCATGGCCCACTGCAGCTCAGGGCCCCTGGGCTCATGTGACCAACCCTCAGTCTCCCTGGTAGCTGAGATCATAGGCCTGGATCACCATGCTCAGCCCCATCTGCCAACCTGAAAGTATCATAGAAATGTGCAGTTTTTTACTGCCACAGGGACCTGGCCAAGGAGGGCCTAGTCGCCAAGCTTTCCTTCACCATGGAATGAGCAGAGAGGAATCAATCACAGCATGCCCGCCACACACTCCACAAGGACAGCCTGTGTCCTTCATTCTGTATCATCTCAGATTTCAGGGAGCAGACACCCGGGGGCTCCACGTAGGCTGGAGCAGGCAGAGGCCCCCCACATGCTTGGGGAACTGGCCTCCCTCATGCCATATTTTGGAGGGGGACTGATTTCATTGGCATAGACACTTCATCATAAGGAAACACCTTCAATCAGTGTAGACTTTCCCTACTGCATACAGTATTAGTGCTGTTTGGGGGCACAGTGACAGGATAAGTGACCTGTCCAGGGTCACACAGGCAATATGGGTCAGAGCTGGTCTTCCAGATGAAGCCTGTTACTGCTGTAAGGTGCTCATCCACGGGGGGATGGTCAAATAGACTATGGGCTATGAATGCAATGGATTACTGCTGTGCTCTGTGAAACAGTGATTCGAAGAGTTTCAGAGAAGCCTGGGAAGACTTATCTGAACTGACGCAAAGGGCCAGGACAATAATTTCTACAACAACAATACTCTAACATTCAACACTTTGAAAGACTTTGGAACTCTGACCCACTCAGTGACCAAACATGATTCCAAAGACTCCTGATAAAGCATGCTGCCCCCTGCCTGACTGACAGCCAATAGGTGCAGGGTACAAGGGTGCAGGGTACAAGGGTGCAGGGTACAAGGGTGCAGGGTACAAGGGTGCAGGGTACAAAGGTGCAGGGTACAAGGGTGCAGGGTACAAAGGTGCAGGGTACAAGGGTGCAGGGTACAAGGGTGCAGGGTACATATTTTTTGGACATTTGGGGGCAAAACAAGAGATCTGACTAGGTCTCTGAGTAGTGACTTTATTTAACATAAAGATAAAGAATATGCCTCCCTCCCCAGTAACCATAAACTCAATCCAAATATCTAATTATCCTTCAACCACAGAAGAAGGGCTTTGCCCCTGATGAAGCAAAATTGCTTACAGACTTTCATAATTACTAAGGACTTGGGGTGAAACTAGAAAGGTAATTTCCCAAACTGCTCAGACGGCACTTGGAATTCTCCTAAAGCCTCTCTCTAAGCTGTTCACAGCCTGGAGCCAGCCTGTCACAGCAGAATCGCCTGCCTCTGGAGTCTGCAGGCAATTTACACCCAAGGCTTTCTCTGCAGGGAAGCATCCATCCAACAATTAGCACTTTCTGGCCTTCCAAAGCCCCAGAGCAAAGCTCCTCTCTGAGCCCCAAACTGCCATTCCTATCAAAGGAGACCAAAGAACTTCACGTCCCACGCAATTGCACGCCCCCTGTGAGCTCTACACTCTCTGGCGCTGGGCCTGGAATGCCCTTGCCCATAATAGAGTCCAAATGAGAAGGTCTCAATTCACAGAAACGTGGCAGAAGCAAAGGCCAAATGAGGGTTAGGGTTTGGGACTAGGTGAAGAGGTCTGAAGGTGGGTATTGTTACTGTAAAGACAAGTGCCTATTAAGCATGGGTTAGTTACCCACTGATCACCAGTCTCAGGGCTGTGGCTAGTTACACGCTGCAGACAGAAGACCAAAGAAGCCAGGATGATATTCTGACATTGACAGATGCTGCTAGGGGGCGCCACAGGGCATGGAGCGCTAGACCTGGAGTCAGGAGCTCCTGAGTTTGAACCCAGTCTCACTTACTTACTAGCTGTATGACTCTGGACAAGTCACTTAACCTCTATCTGCCTTAGTTCCCCCATCTGCAAACAAAATGGGGGTGATAATAGCACCTCTTGCCAGGGCTGCTGTGAGGATATGTTAATATTTGTAAAGCATTTTGCAAAACTTCAAGTGCTTTATAAATGCTGGCTAGCAGCAGTCTCGTCTTCCCCCTCACTACGCAGAAGCCAGGGTTGGGGCTCCTGGGAGGAAACCATCCCCAGCCCAGATCCAAGAATCAGACTTGCCTGGGTCCCGTCATCTTTGGCCCTTTTGATGTTCTGACGCCCATCCACCCAGTAGATGAACTTGTCCAGCGGGTCGTAATCGATGGCTTTGACATTGCGCAGGCCGTGCAACGGGAGGACCACGTCCGGGCTTTGCTGGTCATCCGGGATCATCCGGCTGATAGCGCACTTCTGACTAAAGAGCAGGAAGGCGGTGGGCGCTAAATGACGGGGTCAGAAAGGGTAAAAGGAGATGTCCGGTGAGAAAAGCCAGGCCAGCAGCCCTCGTCCCACACAGGCAAGGTTCCAGCTCATGTCAAGACATTAAAAAGGATGTGGACACCAAGAAGAAACCCCCTTGCACTTAATACCGACTCCAGTGATGTCAGAGGGTGTCTTTTGCCATTCAAACCCAAAGCTGCCATGCTCAGCTCCAGGACTAGATGATGCGTTTTTCACCCTGAGATGCTGTGAGCTGCCTCTGAGCCAAAGGACACCCTGACACCCAAACTACTCTTGAGGCCCCACCTGGATACGGCATCCC
>CM053601.1:190189230-190232833 GCA_028646575.1 Pseudocheirus occidentalis | reverse complement strand
ACCCCCCCCACCTCAAGTGTTCTATGTTCTAAGGCCCCTCCCGGCTGTGATACTCTGTAATTACTTTCTCGGATTCCCAAACACAAGCTCCAAGGGTCTGGATTTTGTTTGCTGTTGCTGACCAAAGACTCAATTATTTTGGTAAAACAGACGGTAGTTAGCTGGTTTCCTTCAGGCCAGCCAGTCATCTCTCCCATGTCTAAATCAACCATATTTCACATCGGGTCCTGGAACTCAAAAACCTCGGCTTCTTCCCATCATTCCCCATGGCTGGCCCCTGAAGGGGGCTCAGGGAAGACAAACCCTGGCCAGATCCTGCAGCCCCCCACTACAGGCATGACGAGTCTTGCCTCTATCCTCACTAAAGTGAATGAAAGACTGGCACGGGAGGATGTTACTTTAGGAGAGGGTGTATCATTTCAAAAGACAAGGTAGCTTTCATTTGGCTTGTTTTACTCAAGAGCAACCTGGTGGCTTCAGGTCCTGCCTCTGACTCAGCCTGTGCCCAAGTCCCTGAGCCCCACAGTGCTCCAGGAGACTCCGGCACCTGGTGCTGACACAGTCCCAGGACAGTCCTGACACACACACCGCTTTACGTGGGTCCCAGTGCCTTGAGAGAGGGGTTCTGCCTTTCTTTAGATCCCTAGCTGTTAGCAGACTGCCTGGCACACAGTAAATGCCCAGCAAGTCTCTGCTGATGCCCGCCTGACAGGAATTCCCTGGGATGGGGAGTAGGGATCCCTTCAGGAAAAGTGAAGAATGCCTGTCTCCTGGATTATTTTTCTGTCTCAACATGAATTTTTGCACAATGTGTCTGTACGTTAAACCAAAGGGCAAAAATTTATGTAAAGATAACCCCATTTCCCATGGTGCTCCAAGATAAAACAAGGGAACACGAGTAAGCCCAGGGACTGAGTGTGAAATGTCTGATGAGGAAGGCCCTATTGTCTCCCCTCCCCTCCCACTCCTCCCAGGGGTTCCAAGGGAAAGCTGGGGTCCCCTGACAGGAGACAAGGCGAGGTTCCTCTGCACCCCACCCTCACGCAGGATCACCCAGCCTTGCTTCCCTGAAGCAGCTCAAGTGAGTGCCCCCACCCTCCTCCTTCCTGCCCTGAGCCTCTCCTCCTCACCGATGACCTTGGCCACATTCACGGCTTTCAGGCCCATCAGGTCAGGCAGCTGGTCAATGATGATGTCTCGATTGGCCTTGACCTTGTGGACTCGTTCGATGCTACGCCTTTGCCAGTCTGTCCAATAGATGTAGTCCCCCAACAAGGTGAAGCCGAATATATGGGGGAGCTTATCTTCCAGGAGGGTTCTTCTCTTTGAGCCGTCAATGTTGATCACCTAGAGAAGACCACCAAGAAAAAGCCACTTTAAGTAGGCGGGCGTGGCGGGAATCTCATCGTGGCCGTGCCTTCCACTGACACCAAACCAGCTTAATTCAGTAAGCACATATGACACGGTCGCTATGTCTTTGGCCCAACTCAGGGACACAGAGACACAAAATGAAGCAGTCCCTGCCCTCAAGGAACTTGGAAGAGATGCTCCACTGTGCTCTGCCATCTTGTCTGATCCACACTGATTCGGTCACTCACATTTGTTCATCCAATTATTTGCTTAGAATGTGTGAGAGGCAGCATCATGGCAAAGGGGGCGCTAGCTCCAGAGCTGGAGGAGTTGGTTCTATCCCTTACTAGCCACAGAACCCTGGTCAAGCCACTTAACTGGTGTACTCAGTTTCCCCATCTGCATAATAAGAGGGTTGTGCTACAGGGCCTTTAAGGTGATGATTGAACATCCCAGGCTTCTGGGTCCACTGCTGTTCTAGGTTGGGGGGGTGGGGTTGACCTCAAGGGATCTTCTCCTGGATGCCCACTACTCTCTGGCTGTCAGCCGAGATGCCACTAGCAGACACACACTGGTGCCTGGGTCTCTGGAGACTTAAGGGCTAAATCTTTTTGGTGAAGAGTCAAGTAGAGATAAAAACCATCCGCAGAGGATAAAAATACAGCCGAACATCAAAACCCGGTTTAATGAACCGGCTGATGCCGAATGAGAGATAAGGTGTGAGTCTGTTTGGAGATGAGCGCCAGTGTTCTCAGTGAGGACACTTGAGCTCCCGGCTCTTTGAACAAACGAGATAAAAGGCATGAGGCGCCACCAATCTCTAACAGCTGGATCATATTTCAGGCTCATTTGAAAAGAAACAAATAATCCTGGGGGAGTTTGAGCCTTTGGACACGAGAAAAACAAAAATAAGGAAGGCGCCTCCATCCTCAGCAACCGTTGGGACGTTTGGGGAAACTGCACGGGATCGAGGTAGGCAAATCCTCGGCTGGGTGGTCAGGCGGTCACGTGCTTGTGAGCGGGGAGGAGCAGAAGGAGGAACAAGAGGCCTGGGTCAGACGCTTCCTACCGATGTAACCACAGGCGGGTCACATGACACCAGGGTGCCTCGGTTTCCCCCTCTGTAAAAGGAGCATAATAAGCCTTTCACATCCACCTCCCAGGCCTGTTGGGGGAAGGAAATGCAACGAGGCCTCTAGAATGCTTTGGAAACCCTAAAACCTCAGAATATGAAGGTCAGCTAGAACTACCATCATCCTGTAGGCATAAGATAATTGCCCCAGAAGATAAATGATCAAAGGATAGAACGGGCCATTTTCAAAAGAAGAAAGGCCACCTATGAACAACGGCTCTAAGTCATTAATAACAAGAGAACTGCCATTAGGAACAATTCTTGGATTTTCACATCCCATCCATCAGACTGGCAGAGATACAGAAAGAACACGGCAGATGATAGTGGAGCCGTGCAAAGGCGGCATGCGGAGAGGCCTGACTGTGCTAAAAACCCACTTTGGGGCTGGATGAGAAAAGTCACTCAAATGTATGCACCGTCTGACCCAGCCACGTAACTACTGGGCACGTGCCCTCAAAGGAGGTTAAAAAACACTGATGAGAGAACTTTTTGTAGTTCTGAGGAAATGAGAGCAAGATGCCACCTCCTGGT
This sequence comes from Pseudocheirus occidentalis, assembly GCA_028646575.1. Taxonomy (NCBI): domain Eukaryota; kingdom Metazoa; phylum Chordata; class Mammalia; order Diprotodontia; family Pseudocheiridae; genus Pseudocheirus; species Pseudocheirus occidentalis. Next base: position 190,229,820 of record CM053601.1, on the reverse strand, counting down.
TAAAGAATGGCTGAACAAACTGCGGCACACAGATGTAATGGAAGATTATCTCACCACCAGAAATTATGGATATGAAGGACTCGGGGAAACTTGGGAAGGCTTTTTGAGCTGACACAGAGTGAAGTGAGCAGAGCTAAGAGAGGCCAGAATAACATCCAAGAAAACCGTGATAACTGACGGCAGAACTTGAGCCAATGCGGGGCCCAGGTGGGCCTTTGGGGGTCCAGCGGTGATGCCCAGCTGCCCAGCTCTCTCCCCTCAGTAGAGTGGATGAATACAGGGCAGGATGAGACTCGCACTGGGAGACACAGGCAACATATTGGTTTGCTTTGCCTGTCTATACCTTATTACAAGGGAGGGTTCCGTGAAGGAGGAGGAGAAAGGATCATCAGGAAACAAGAGTGGTGTAAAAACAAAAGCATCAGTAAAATGTGTATACACACATACACTCACACATACACACACTCGCTCACACACACTCGCTCACACATTCACACACCCACACTCACACTTACACCCACACTCTCACACGCACTCACACAAATCACACTCACACACACACACATACACACCAGGGCAAAACAGAGAAATGGCCTTAGAACCAGAAAGCCCTAGGTTCAAGTAATGCCTTGGCTATGTGACCCTGGGTACTTCACCTCTCAGTAACCTGGGCAATTCTCAAAAGAGAGTATCACGCTAACCCATGCTGGGAGAAGGGGTCTTTCACACAGGTTTGATCCCATAACAATGAAAATTATAGACAGATTTATATCTCAACATAAAAAGGTAAGTTACTGACCCCTGGGGAAATCCGAAGCGGCATCATGGAGGAGGCGCCGTGTCATGGCAGCAGACTTGGAGCTGGAAGGAATGTTAGGAGCTATCAAGTTCTCCTGACCACTAGACATATACACTCGACAGATGAGGAGACTGAGGCCCAGAGAGGTGACATGACTTGTCTAGGGTCACACATCTCTTTGTTTTAACTTATATTTTCATCTATTAAATATTTTGCGTTTAAATTTTTAAAAATTCTAATATTTGTTTTTTAAAACCCTGATCTCTGGATTTTCTCCCTCCCTCCGCCATTGAGAAGACAAGGAATCTGATGACAACTATACATGTGAAGTCCTGATACATTTCCACATCAGCCGCATTGCAAAAAGACGGGCGCACACACACAGAAGCAGGAGGAATAAGGGAAGGGAAGGCATCCACTTCCGTCTGTTGGTGAGGGCTGGCTCTGGAGGCAGAGAGTGTTCTCCGAGGGTCACCCAGCTTTTGAATCTCTCAGGCAGGATTTGAAACCACTTTCTTTGGACTCTGGGTCAATTGCTCCCTCCCCGACACCCCTTTTCAGACCATTCAGGTCTTTAGAGACGAGCAGGATTTCACTGGGTCACTTCAGGTACATGGCAGCTAAAGTGACTCCAATCTTCTGTTTCGTTGCATTTCCAAACCCTTCAGCTTCCAAAGAGGCCGCGATGAGGCCTGTCTCCCTGGCTCCGCTAGTGTCTTCCTACCTAGGACCATCTAAGCCGTGTCTGATGAAGCCCGGTCGGCGTCACGGGAGCTAAGCACATGAAGCAGGGGCTTCGAAGTCTGTAAGCTATGCTAATGAGCCACGGAGGCTGAGAGCCACGGGAGCCTTCCCAGGTGCCAGCTCCGCTGCTGCACATCAGCATCAGACAAAAGAAAATGGGAACCATTGAGCCATTTGATCCAACAGGTTACCATAGGGCTTGGAAGTGGAAGGTACTTTGGAGATCATTTCATCCAAGGCCCTCATTTAACACAGGAAGAAACTGGAGTCCAGAGAAGGGAAAAGATTTTCCCAAGGAAGTTTGCAGCAGAGCTGAGATCTGAACTTTCCCGAGTCAGAAAAGCTGCAACAGCAAACCAGACCAAAGATACCCCGAAGGATCTGTTGTCTTTAGGACCAAAGACATTCCCCTCCTTCTAAATGCCAACCACATTGGAGCCCGGATTGTTATAAGAACACACAACAACACTCCCCATATAACACCAAGACCCTTCCACCTCCTGCATCAATTTGAAAACAACCCTTCCTGATCTCTGGCCACAGGGATGACTGGAACTGATTAGCAACATGTTGGCTGGAAGGCTTGGAAAGAATCAGGAATGCAAAGGACAGCTCTGGGCTGGTCCATCTCATGAGAAAACAAATGAGCCTCCAAGAGCTGTTCTGTGAAACATCTCAGTGCACCTTGACAACATCCAACACATATGGCAAAAATAAAAATTTTTGAGCAAGACTTCCCCATAGCTTACTTGTGATGTGGGGCGTCTGACTAGAATACATGCGACTTCAATCACTCGGGTCTGGCCTGAACATTTTCTTGGGGGTTCTGAGTTTTCTGGCCACCTGAATCAGCAGGTCCACCCCTGGCCTGACCTTTTAAGAAGCTCTCTTCCCAAGGACTCTTGTTTCTTGAACCATATATCCCAAGAAAGCTCTAAATAGATAAGTAGCCTCAACTTAAGAAGTCATTAAATATATATGAATATATATATATATTTAAAGACCCTAGGAGAATACAAGAAGGTATCTTTCAGATTTGAGGTTAAGAAAAAAAAATTCGCAACCAAAAGGAGATGAGAAAAGACAACAATTTCTTAAAATGTAAAATTCAAAGCTCCTGCATAAACAAAATTAATACAACTGCAATAAAAAGAAAAGCTGTTGATTAAGAACTACACCACATATCTTTGATAAAGGTTTGCTAGGCAAGAAATTTAGGGAACTGATACAGATACATAAGTACAGGGGCAGGGGAACCCGCAGCCTCGAGGCCACATGTGGCTTTCCAGGTCTTTGGGTGCAGCCTTTCGACTGAGTCCAAGTTTTTCAGAACAAATTCTTTTATTAAGGGGATTTGTTCTGTGAAATTTGGATTTCGTCAAAGGGCCACGCTTGAGGACTTAGAGGGTCACACGTGGCCTCGAGGCTGCAGGTTCCCCACCCTTGCAAATGAGCAAATGAAACTTATCCATTTATTCAGAGTAACATTTCCAATTTTGCTTTTATTGCCTGAAAGGCTAATAGTTTGAAATAGAAATATTAAAGAATGGTAAATGCCTGGTCTTTATTTTTCAAGGGGAACTGAGCATAAGAGGAATTAACAACAAACACCTAACCAACAGGATTTCAATGACCTCATCAATAGCACTGAAAGAAGTCTGAATCTGAAGCATTCCCTCTTCTCATCCTGCTAGCTGAGATGCCTCCTTCTAGCCTCTACTCCACAGGGAACAGACTCTTTTGCTCAGCCTTGGCCTCTTCTGCCCTTCTTTTTTCTGCCAGTTGATGGAGTGGCTTTTTCTCAGGACCTCAGTCTCTTCCTCTATAAAATGGCAGAGCCTGATAAGATGAGGCTCCCTCTTACTCCTCTCTCTTCTCTCTGTCCTTCACTGCCCAGCCCCTATTCCCACTCCTTCCACACACCAACTGTCATAGAGGTTAAAAGCTTCACTCGCAGGGTATAGTGCTCTGTATACAGTAGGTGCTCCATAAGTGTTTGCTGAATTTGTTGCTTTTCGATTCTCTATCATGATATGAGGAAAAATGGATAAGATCCAGCTGTGACCTTTGCTCAAGGATGTCCCTTGCTCACAGATGCCACGTACCTTCTCTGCCAGATTCTGTCCATATCCTTCCCCTCCAATACTATCTTCCTTTTACTTTATACATATCCTATGTGTGTCTTTTCACATACATATATATCTATTTATATACACGCTGCCTTTCCCATTCAACTGTGAGCTCCCTGAGGGCAGGGATCATGCCTGTGCCTTTCTTTGTATCCCCAATCTTAGTACAATGCCTGGCTTTGTAAATCCTTAAAGACTGAATCAAGCACTTTTTTTTTCCTCCAGAAAGTCTCCTTTGGTCCCTCCTTTCCCTCCTCTGTCTCCACATAATGCTTTGTTTGCATCTCTCATACCTTTATCAAATACCTGTGGTTATCTGAGGCTTTGTAACAGCTTTCCTTCTAGAATATAAGCTCCGCTCCGTGAAGGCACATTTATGCTCAGTCTGGTACTTGTAGAAGGGATTCATATTTTAAATATCAGTTCTCTTTTCCCCGGGGCCAAAGACAATATTCCAATAAGTGAACTGAGTCTAAAGGGGTGGAAAGCACTCACTGGCTCCGTTAAGAGAAGGCAGTATCTCTGAGCCTTCTCAGATTCCCACACAGGAAAAAGAAAGCCACTCATTCAGCACCTGTTAGGTCTAGTACAATGAAAGTTGAGACAAAGACCCATGTCGTGAATTCCAATATTCTTCTGGTGACGTCAGAAGGCTGGCAGTCATGGAATACAACAGTTGCTAGACTGAACCCAAGGGACAAAGAAGAAGGCACTGGGGAAGCACGAGCAGCCACCACACAGAAAAACAAGGAATCAGAAAGGAGAACAGTGGAGGAAAGAAGCCTAAAAGATGGGACAGTCACATGGCAAAAGTAAAGGGTAACCACTAGACGTCCCATGGACTTAATGGATATCCTCAAAATGTTAAAAAAAAAAAAATCAAGGATGGCCCCTAGCACACTGGGAAAGCTCCCAGTGGAAAGCCAGTCAGGAGAAACAGAGGAGAGCTGCCCAGGAGGGTTAGGAATTATATCATTAAAGAGACACACATATCAATGAGACCATGAGTCCTTAAGCATAATGGAATACAGTAGATGTGGGGTAAGTGGACTCCACATTACCATTAACTAATTTCCTAGAAAGTGACCCAAAAATGATATTTATTTACAACAATTCAACTTTTTTACTGACTTATATTTAATAACTGAATTGTGGTCCTTTCAGAAGAAAGGAGCTTGAATCTTCGAATCTTCAAATACATTTTAAAAACCCAACACCTTTAAAAGTCATGGTTTTCTCCCTTTGGGGGGTGGGGCATGGATAATCATCTCACAAACTTAGAAACACTGACCATTTCATTAACTAAAAAGAATGCAATGGGGTTACTAGCAGCCCTATATTCTAAAGGTATCAAAGAATTGGAAACTGAGGCAGTGTCCATCCATTGGGTCATGGATGAACAAGTTATAGTGTGCTGTAAGAAAGAGTGATATGGATGGTTTCAGAGAAATCTGAGAAGACTTGTATGAACTGATGCAGAGAGAAGTGAGAACCAGAAAAACAATTTACAACATTGTAAGAAATAAACAATTCTGAAAGACTTAAAGAACTCTGAACTGATAAACTGATGAACAATAATGAACTGATGCCAAAGGGCTGATAACAGGAGATGCAGAAAAAGATACACATTTTTGTACAAGGGCCAATGTCGGAACTGATTTCATTTAACCAGGCATATTTGTTATAAAGGTTTCTTTTTCCCTTTTTTTCCAGAGGGAAGGGAAGGGGAGAAGGAGAAATAAATGTTTAGTAACAGAAAAAAGACTAAAATTAAATTTAAAATGCAATGGGGATGAAGCGTCCCCACTTCTAAGGAGCCCCCTGTACAAAATCCCACACCTAGACAAGTTCATCTCGCTGTAGTTGCCCAGATCCTATTTTCTCTCGAAATTGAAATTTTTCTTTCTGCAGATCTGTTAGGTTTGAGAATTGCCTCCCTCTGCTTATAGGTGTCAGATTGTGGGAACACCAATATATTTTTATCCACCATAATCCGTTAACTCATCTCAGGCCACTTATGCACACTCACCACCACAACTCAGGTTCCCCACTCACGTTATATTAGCTGAAAGGGGATCCCTGTGACAACAGGTTGTCCGTTAATGGAGATCAGCTGCTGGAGACCTGACCCGGCCTACAGATGTTCTGGTCAACACTCCTGGCAGGGGGACAGGCCAGCAGGGGGGGCCAAAGGGAGCCACAGGGACTTCCAATGGAGAAAGCGCAAGAGCTTCCTTTCCCCTCCTCCATTCTGACATTCACTACTAGAAGAATTGGGGTTCTTTCCTAACTAGAAGACATGGATTTCATCCGGTCAGACCAGAGGTCAAAGGAGGTGCCAAGGTGGATGAAGAGGAAGACTCCAGCCCATGCTTGAAGGATGAGTATAAAGAATGGTCCTTGTCCACTGCATGGAAGCTACCCATGTTCTCTTCTGAACTCACAATGGCAGAGGTGGGGGGAAGGGAGCAAACGAGCATTTCTATAGGGCCCACTATGTGCCAGGATCTCTGTTAAATGCTTTTTATAAATACAGTCTCATTTAGGACTCACAACCATCTGGCCAGGCAGGTGCTATGATTATCCTCATTCTGAACAGAAGTTAAGTGACTTTCCTTCCCAAGGTTACAGAGCTAGTAAACATCTGAGGCTGGATTTGAACTCGGGTCTTCCTGAGGAAGAAGAGTGTACCAGGCATGAAGGACAGACAGCCAGAGAAAATCCCCAGAGATGAGAGAGAGGCTTGTTTGGGGAACGACAAAGAGGCTGGTGTCCCTGGGGGAGTGAGGTGCAAGGACAATGGGAAGGGAAGAGGGGCAGGGGATGAAGAGGTTTGAATGCCAAGCAGAAGATTTTCTGTTTGATCTTGGAGGCCATAGGGAACCCCTGGAGTTTACTGAATAAAGGGGTAATGAGATCAAAGCTGTGTTTTAGGAAAATCTGCAAGGAAGATGGTCTGAAGTGGGGAGAGCCTTGAGTCAGGCAGACCCTCCCCCCAGCAGTTACTGCAAAAGCCAGGGGTAAAGGGACGAAGATCTGCATATCACCATGGGGGCTGCATCAGAGGAGAGAAGGGGGTGGTACTGGAGGTGAAGTCCACAGACCCTGGCACAGAATGGAGATGGGGGAGAGAGATGGGGAGGAAGCCAGGATGGCCGCTGGGTTGTGAGCTGGGGAAGAGATAACGAGTTCAACTGTGGACAGGCTGAGTTCAAGAGGTTTGCGGGCCATCCAGCCTGACCGTGGCAGGCAGCGGGTGAGACACTAGGCTGGAGGGGAGCGGAACCCAGGCTGGCCCCATGGAGCTGGACTGACCATCAGCGCTGAGACAATCAGTGAATCTGGGAGCTGTGAGATCCCCAAGGGAGAATGGAAATAGAGAGAGCACGCCCTGGATCTCAGATCAAGAGCAGCCACGGGGCAAAAGGGACCAAGGTGGAACCGGAACTGGGAAGATCCCAGCCCAGCTTCTGCCCCTCCCCGGGACTGGCTGTGTGACCCTACCCAAGTCACCAAACTGCTCAATACTCTGAGCAAGCCTATCACACTTGCATGTAACCAATTAAAATGCAACTGGGAAATGTTTACCAGATATCAAAATAAAAGACAAAGCTACAACTAAGTTCAATGTTAAACTATAATAGGTAATAACACATATAAAAATATAAACTAGAGGAAGTGAATTGTGGTATTCTAAGTCAACACATGGCCACAGGCTGACTGTCTCCCTCCCAGCAGGGCTGGCATACATGGCATCCAGCCTGCCATGGAGCCCAGCATGGCGGCTGGCTTCTGCTCTCAGCCAGACCTAAGATGCTTGCAATCCTGAATGCAGCCTCTAAATCTGAGGCACCTGCTTCGTGAGCCTGATATCTGTGGACCTTTGTTCTGCTCCCAACATATCAAAGGGATTGAGGATTCAGCTGCCAGCCTGGGCAACAATAAATTTGGCCCACAGAGTCTTCTTTAAAGAGAAAGAGAATGCGTTTATCATCACATTAGGTCCAAAAGCGTCCCCTCGGAGCCCAGAGCTTAGCCAGGCACAGACAGCCCCAGGATGAATGGAATCCTGGTGTTTTATTTGTTTTCCCCTCAAACTGAAACCCTGTGAAGTCAATGGACGTGCGACTGTGAGGCAAAGTCAACTGTGTCTCCTAACCAGTCCTATCTAAACTGTGCCCTAGGACTCTGCCCCCCTGCCCCAAGAGCCCCAGGACCAGGCCACCTGGTCCAACCTGCGTCTGGCCCAGAATAATATCTACAATGAATTACCCAACTGCTCGTTATAAACAGCCAGTATTTGAGTGCACGTGTATTGACAGGGGTCTCACTACCCCCAACGTAACCCGTTCCTCTTCTGGCCAGCTCTAAGTGGAAGAGGGCTTCCTTTTACCCAGCCCACCACTGCTGCCAGGCTTAGGCCACAAACCTATCAAGGACTCACTGAGTAGAGGAGGAAGGTACCACCAGGGACTCCTGAGCCCCATTCCCTCACTTTACAGGCAGAGGGGGACGTGCCCAAGGTCAGAGCAAAGCAGAGCCGACACTGGAACCTGGGTCCTCTGTGCTCTCCGGCTCCCAGTTCAGGGCTTTGTCTGTCTCCTTAGCCCATCCCAAAGAACACAAAGTGCCCTACCCACCCACGTGGGCTAGACACCAGCAGGGGGAAACAAGCCCTGGGTCTGTTTGCCAATGCACAGCCAGAAGGCTGTCCCTAAAACCTGGCCCTGGTACGGAAGACCGTCAGAAAAATGCTAAGGTCATTCCATTCACAGCCCATTATGATGAAAGTTACAGGAACTGGAATCTGAGGACCTGGGTCTGAATTTGCCACTTCCAACCTGTGTGCCCCAGGGAGGGTTCACCTCCTCCTCTTGGTCTCAGCTTTGTCCATCAGTAAAATGGACAAACTGACCAATATGTTCTCTAAGGCTGTCTCTTCTAGCCCCAAATTCTATGATTCCTCAAGCTCTGGCCTGGTTGAGTCCAGCTCAAAATCTCTGATCATCTTGGAGAGTAGCAAAATCTCCAGCAATTAGGAGAAAATTAACAGCTTTGGGAAACATTCTGTTTCCAAGCTAATGGTCTTGGTAATCTGTGGCTGGCTGGTGTCCAGACAGAGGCAGGTCCCCATCAGACTAAAGACACATTTCAAGGCGCCGTCATTGCTAGGCTCTGGCTTGCCAATGGAGCCTATTGGAAGGCCCAGAGGCAGTCCCCACCTGTACCTCCCCCCTCACACATACACCGGCTTCAAAACTTCATTGCTAAGGCAGCGGCCAAAACCCCAGAACACGTTTTCTCCGAACAATGATACATTTCTCAATTTTTCCTAACAATTATAAATCGGTGGTGTCAGAGAAACAAAAGACCTGTAAAATCTATAAACAGGGGCCATGAACCCCATAACCCGGGATCCCAAATAGCCTAGAAAAGTGTCTATTCCCACTCCCTGTGTTCTGCTGCAGTTTTATTTTGTGAATTACGGGGTACTTCTGTGGTTAGGTTCCCAGGCTACTCCAGAGAGGCCACAAGGAAGCCAAGGATGGTTACTAATTGTGTTATTGTTGCTAACTGCTACTGGTAACTGTTTGCTTTTCAGGGAAAATACTGCTCCCCTAAATCCTCTTTAAACAACAGTCAATATCTCCAAAACAATTTCAGATTTGCAAGACATTTTCCTTTAAGAAACTGGGAGAAATGGAAGCAAATATTATCCCCACTCTACAGATGAGGAAAAGGAGGCCAAAGCTGTGACCTGCCCAAGGTCACCGAGCTATTGAGTGTCAGAGGTGAGATTAGAACCCAGACCCTCCTGACTGCCTCTCTCAGGTTCTATCCACTCATCCTCCCACCTAAGTCCTGGCAGCACTAGGGGTCTCCAAGTTTCTAAGTTCAGAGGTAGAATTTTCCTTCACTGAATTTTGACTCGGTTTACAAATTCCTTTAAATCTCTTATTTAAGGAGTTGAGATAGGAGCCCCTCGAGTGAGAAAAGTCCCCATGCATTCTCTGCAATTTATAGTCTTATAAAGTTGCCCAAAGATATTAGGTGACTAGTCTAAGTCCACATGGTCAGTATGTGTCCGAGGAGAGCCTTGGACCCTGGGCTTCCTGGCTTTCATAGAGCTTCTTAGGGAAGTGAATTCATGATGATAAGCAAGCTTGTTACCTGGTTTCCATCACTGCATTCCCGATCACAGACTTGGTTATCACCCCATCGTGATCTCCTCCGCACAACCCATCAGAAGGGACTGGCTGGCCAGCACTGGTCCTTCTCTTTGAGAAAAGACTAAGAGACCAATGGAAGGGAAAAGAGCCCTTCAGTGAGGGAGGGAGTGTCCTGGACAAATGGAAGAGTGACTGGCCGCTCAATTCTAGATTATTAGCCCAGACTGCATGTCAAGATCTCTGTCTTCTGCAAGGCTCCTTTGGCTACTTCCTCACCTGGCCCCTTCCAACCTTTCCAGTTTTCCTCCACCTCGTGCTCTCCCAGCTCAGCCTCTGACCCTGGCCTTTTCTGTCCCTCAGCCCCAGGGTTCTCTCTCTCCTCAGCTTGGCCTCCTTGGAGCCCCAGCTGAAGTCCCACCTTCTGTAAGAATCCTTTTTTTGTCCCCCTTAAGGCCAACTGTGCTCAACTCCAAGTTATCCAGTAGTTCTCAAGCACTTAGCACATGCCTGGGACCCAGTAGGTGTGATGTGGCTTGTTGAAAATGTCTTGGGGCAGAGATTCATGTGCCAAGACCAGAGATGGGAGGGGTCCATGCCAATTTTGATCCCCTTCCCTTCCCCACCTTCTTCCCTCTTGGCCCCACCCCTGAAATTACCTTGCTATAGATGAATAATAAATCAAATAAAGCTGTTTCTGGTAGGCTGATGCCTAAAAACAGAGTACAGTGTTCAAGTTCATGTTTCTTTCTTGGGCAGCTGGCACCTTTTATCTTGGTCTAACAATCTTTCCCATAATCCCTGGTCAGTCTGGATTCTTGTTACAAATTAAAGCACTTAAATCAGGCTCTGCAGGAGAGAGACTGGCTGTGACTGAGTGTTTGTTCCACCTTCATTGGCCCCCACACTCCTCTGCCAGGGTGGGGAAGATGTCACCACCATCTACCCCCCCCCAGGACTCTCCCTGGTCTGTGGATCCTTCAGAGATGGGGGTTTCCTTTTAGTGACCTTTGTGTGAACATTACTGTATTTATTACGTTAATAATTGAGTGATTTCTCCAAATTGAACCCAATATATTGAGGAAGATCTCCCTCAGGATATTTTTATTAAACAGCAATCCTGGCTGTTCCAGAGCAGAAATGAAGCACCCCTCCCTGCCCCCCACTCTCCAGTGACCAGCACTCTCCCAGCTGGGTTGGCCACACAGCTGTTCTAGCCCATTTTCTCCCACTGACAGCCAGTCCTGCCACTGCAGAAAGGTCTAGGAAAGATGGCCCTGGCTGGTCAACATCATTACAGAGGCATAGACCTTGGGAGACACCGGTCACCCAACGGACACCAGACAAGAATGGAGACAGATGGTGGTTCTGAACAGGTCATTAACAAGGCATGAACTCAGAGAGACACTCATGTGGCATGATCTGATTCAGCCCCATCACTTTACAGGAGAGAGGGAGAGAGATACAAAGAGACAGAGAGGAAAGAGAGAGGGGGAGAGAGACAGAGAGAGTGAGAGGAGAGACAGAGAGAGAGAGGGAAACAGAGAGAGGAGAGAGAAAAAGACAGAGAGATAGAGAGAGGAGAGACAGAGGGAGAAGTGACAGAGAGAGGAGAGACAGAGAGACAGAGAAAGACAGAGAGACAGAGAGAGAAACACACACACGCTGAGCAGTAACTGTTTTGGTGGAGGATAGTTTGAACAGCTGGGGAGTGGGACTCAGGAAGGGCCTGTGTTTGAAGAAAGCTTAAGATTCTAAAAGGAAGAGTTTCTAAGAGAATCTTCCATTGTCCCAGCTGGTATAACTCTAAGTTAATTGGGCACCCCATCCCACATACGTCTACTTCAATATGTGTTAAGTTTGTTTCTCTGTGTATGTCTCTGGGGGTAAAAGTTCTCTTGCTGCTTCCCCAGTCTTGTCCTTGGGGAACTGTGCCCCAAATCAGACCTGCAGAGTAAAAGCCACAGACCTGGCCTCCCATGTGGTCTTTGGCCTGAGCCTCTCACTACCTCAATGACTGTAAATCAGAGCCAGGGAAGAGCCAAGTCCCCCTCAGAGAAGTCCCCTCTGGAAGGGTGACTGTATAAAGAAACCCCAAACACGTCAGGATTTGGCAAGGCTCAGGGCAAACTCTGGTGAGCACCTTGAATGGGAAGGTGGACCCCGTGCTGCTTTTTCCTTTAAAGGAGATGTTCTCTGCTTTCAGCAAGACACATTCCTGGCCCCAGAGTCAGACTGTCCTGGCTCATCTGTCCAGTTCGTGTATAATTCTCACTCGGAGCAAACATGGGGGTGGAGGGGTGGGAGACAATTTCCCCTGAAAACCTTCTTTTTGCTGGCTTCAATCCAGGAGGCGGCTCTTTTTCATCTTCACCAAAAGAAGAGGCCAAATTAGCGGCCCTTCCTAAGACAGGCTTAGGAATGGTAATTATCACAACAGATGCGCTTATCTGGGAGAAAACGTCTCAAGTTGCTGACCCAGGACACTGGTAGCTCCCCCACTGCCAACTCTTGGAGAACTTGGGCTGCCCCAGGGCTGGGACAGTGCAGCAGCACAGAGCACCACCAGCCCATGATCCTCCCTAGAGAATGGGGGCTCCAAATCTGAAGAGAATCTCGGGGGGGGCCAGGGCCTCAGATGTTTGGCTACCTCCAGCACGCGGTAGAGGTGCGGACTGCACTGGATTCCAGCACCCCCTCTCTCAGGGGAGCCCGTCCTTTGTCCCTCAATTGAACTACACCCAAAGGGAGAGGAGGAGGGAGAGGAGCAAGGAGCTGACGGATGAAGGCAGGTGGGATGGCTCCGCAGGCTCCAGAGGCTCCTGCATGTGTCTGCGCTAACGTTTCTGGGCAGCCCGCTTCTGGAGCCTGGCTAGGGATCATCTTCCACCTTCCCTTTTGGATTCATTGGCAATCCGGAGGATTTCCTGCTGACCTGGTCTTAGCTGAAGAATCAGCGGAAAAGATTTTTCTCTGAGCTGCCCCATCCATCGGGCCCTGGCCTTCTGCTCCATTTTCTCCTTCTCTGTCTGAGACTAAAGGGATTTGGAGGAGGGAAATGGTGGACTTTCTTGGGTGACAAAGCCCCTGGGGACAGCTACTCCCTTCTCCAGCTCCAGAATGGCAGCCTTTCTGTGGTCAGCACACCGAGTCCCACACATCACTGCCATTAGCCAGGACTTTGAAGCCTGGCTGGTTGGACCTTGACCAAATCACCTCCTTTCTTTGTACTTCAGCTTCCCCATTTGGAAAAGGAAGATGCAGGACAAGGCAGTCTCCAAGTACCCGCCTGCCTCTAAATGTGATGAGCCAGAATGGAGGGCTTGAGGAAACCCTCCCATAAATAAGTATAATATGGATGAGAACATGAGAATGTGATGCTTGCAGAGGAAATGCCCAGGGGATGTGGGGATGGTCAATAACGGGAGAAGGGAGAGATCATTGTGGACCAGAGGCAGGAAACTGGGGGGAGGGGTGTGTGTGTGTGTGTGTGTGTGTGTGTGTGTGTGTATGTGTGTATGTGAAGAGCAGTGATGGGGAACCATTATTATTGTAATGCAGCACGCATTTGAGTCATCATGATTGCTTCTGCTCAGAACAGACAGCATCACATTTCAGACTAACGCAAGGCATAAGCCAGAGAAGACCTGCCTTCCCTCCACATCCGCTTGTTGTCACACCTTTCCTAAAATAATTCCAAATAAGCATTTGGACTCCGAGGGATCAAAGGCCAAGCTTCCTGCCCTGCCAGCAACACCCCCAATCTTCCACTGGCCAACAGTGATGACACAGGCCTGTGTGTCAGATGGGAAGACAATGTCCCTGGTGAGGGAGAAACAAGGGCAGGGGACGTCACGAGGAAGGTGGAGGCGACTGGCCAGCAATGACTGAGGTGACGGGGTCTCCCTTTCAGAGAGGACTGTACTCTGATGGGAAGCACTGGACCTTGCCACGCTAGCGATCACTAATGTATACTCATAATAATTATTGCTAATACTATTAATGACAGGACTCAGCTTCCAACATAAAGGCATCGTGAAGACTGACGCAGCCTCCCCTTGCACTCCTCGCCGTCCTATGGCTGGCTGTTTTTGGCACTTAGCTCCACTGGCAGCATCTTTCCTAGTGGCTCACAGATAGGGCATGAGGGCAGTGCCACCCCTGCCCTCCCCCCCCACTACCCTCATACCATTACACACCCACCAGTTGTTTCCTCCAACAAAACTGAAACTCCTCAAGGGCTGCGATCACCCCCCTTTTGTCTCTGTATCCTCAGCACCAAAGACTGTGCCTGACACACAGTAAGTGGGCAATGAAGGCTCGCCAATTGACTGACCAACGGCTACTTCTAGGTAGAAAGAGGTGTTAAAGCAAAAACAAGGATGCCATGCTGAGCCCAAGGCCATCTAAAGTCATGCGGCTACTGTTTGAAAAAAGAAAAGAAAAGAAGAAGAAATGGCTAATGTGGAGCTTACATGCCCAGCTGCGCTAAGTACTTTCAAGTGATCATCTGATCTTCATAAGAACTATGAGAGGCAGGTGCTATTATTATCCCCACTTTACAGATGAGGAAACTGAGGCAAATTGACTTGGCCAGAATCACACAGCTAGTGAGGTCTAAGGTTGGATTTGAACTCGAGTCTTCCTGCCTCCAGGGCCAGAGATCTGACTTAGCTGCTCTATAAGTACAAGCAGAGGGTACTATGTAAGCAATGGCTACTCGGCAAATTTCACTGATAAAGGTCTTATTTCTAAAGGATATGTTTGCGCACACGCATACACACACATACGCACACATACACACACATACGCACATGCACACACACACACACACACACAGAATGGAGTCATATTTAATAAAAGTAAGAGCTATTCCCCAGTTGGTTGAAGGATAGGAACTGAAAGTTTTCAGAGGGAAAAATCCAGGCTATCAATAGCCATATGAAAAATGCTTTAAATCATTAAAAATTGGAGAAATGCATATTAAAACAACTCAAAAGCTGTTTCTAACCCAACAGATTGGCAAAGTTGACAAAAAGGGAGAATGATAAATTCTAGACGGGATGTGGGAAAACACCGATGCTTTGTTGGTGGAGCTGTGGCCCGACCATTCTGGAAAAAACCTTAAAACTATGAGCTATTAACCTGTGTGTAACCACTGGCTCAGCAATACAAGTGCTGGGGTAATACTGCTAAAGAAATCAAAGAAGAGGAAAAGGACCCATTTGTATCAAGATATTTATAGAAGCTCTTTTCATGATGGCAAAGAACTGGAAACTGAGGGGATGCCCATCCATTGGGGAATGTGATGAAATACTAATGTGCTATTAGAAATGATGAAGGGAATGGTTTCAGAAAAACATGGGAAGACTGACATGAACTGACACAAAGTGAAATCAGGAGAACCTTATACACAGTAACGGCGACATTGTAATGATCATCAACTGTGAAACACATAGCTACTCTGATCAGCCCAATGAGCCACCACAATTCCAAGAGACTCACGATGAAACAGGCTGCCCACCTCCCGGAGGCAGATGAGCTCAAAATGCAGACCGAAAGAAAAGAACACACGTGTGTGCATGTGTGTGTGCGCGCGCGTGTAGACAGGGCTAATGAGGGAATCTGCTTTGTTAGATCATACATGTCTATAATAGGTTCTGTTTTTCTCGTTTCCTGGTAGGTGAGGTAGGTGGAAGGGAAAGTAAAATAAAACTAAATTTTACAAAACACAGTGGATTAACTGACCAATCTCACCCTCAGTAACCCACCACCTGAGGAGACACTCACCTCAATTTTGTCTGTTTTGGCATCTCCCCAATAAAGCTTGCCTTCCTGGAGGTCTAGTGCCAAGCCATTGGGCCACCCAAGAGACGTGTTCACCAAGACTCTTCTGGACTGTCCATCCAGATGGGCACATTCAATTTTGGGGTTTTCACCCCAGTCTGTCCAATACATGTAGCTGAAAAAGAATCCCACACATACACATTTCCAGCAATTCAGCAAAACTCACCCCCATTTTAAGCCTGGCAACAACTCCATGAGATAGGTGCTATAGGATTTATTGTCCCCATTTTACACACAGGAAAACTGAGACTTAGAGGGGTTAGATGACTTGTCAATTGTCACACAGTAATTGTGCATCAGAGATGGGGTTCTTGACACCAAATGCACTGTTTTATGCACTGCACTACAGTGCGGCTGGATAAAGCCAGGACCCTGGATCAAGAGCCCAAAGGGACCTTGCAGGATATGAAGGAAAACCTCTTCTTTTTACAGAGAAAGAAACTGCTCAGGGAAATAAGCTGACTCACTTACGGCCACATAGCCAGTGAGTGTCCGAGGCAGGATTTGAACCTTGTCCCATGACTCCAGAGCCAGCTGCCTCCACTGCACCCTACACTTTACAAAGCACTTTGTGAGGTAAGGATTATTCCTATTTTAAAAGTGAGAAGATGATCCGCCCAAGGTCACACACAGCTGTTAAGTGGCCAAAGTCAAGGCTCAGGCCCAGGTCCAAAACACCAATGAGCTGCTCTTGCCACTGAGAAGGAGCCCTGCCCCGCTCTGAGCAGACTGGGACAGGGACAGGGAAAGTTCTGGGAGCTAAACCTGGGGAGGGAATGAGCTTCCCACCCTCCACAGCAGCCAAACTTCTCTCTGAGATCTGCCCAGCCTGATGTGGTGGCTCCAGACTCAGGCTAAATGCTGCTTGTGCTCAACCAGAAGCCTCAGCCATGACTGTATCCAGCCTCCAGCCTCTGCTCTCCCCATGATGCAGCCCTAGTCACCGACTGCGTCCTTGCCTTCCCAAAAGGCAGGGGGTCTTTGCCATGCCCTCCCTCACAAGGACCAAACAGGGAAGCTCCTGCCCTGCCCCTCTTCAGAAGCCCCCAGGGGAGCAGGGGAAGGAGGAGGCAGTGGAAAGGCCACGAAGCTGGAATCAGAGAACCTGGGTTCAGATCCTGATTCTGCCACCAACGACAGCCCTGTGCAACCTTCATCTTGATGGGCCTCGGTATCCTCCTCTGTAAAATGAGGGGGGGGGAGTAAGACTCAATGGCCTTTAACTCTACATCACCTTGGATGAGTCACTTCAACTCCTCCAGTCTCAGTTTCCCCATCTGTAAAGTGACTAACTGGTCCCTGAGCTCTCAATCTAGGACTCTACCATCACCTTAGCTAGAAGACCTGAGTATGTGCTAAATTGTAGACTGCTACAGGAAGTCAGGAAAAAATGCTACATTTGCAGTCAGCAGAGATCTGGGTTCCAATCTTGCTGGAACACAAACTACAAGAGTGTGGGGAAGTCACTGGTCTCCTTGGAGCCGCGGCTTCCCCACCCCGCCGCTACAGCAGGGCAAACAATGTCTCCTAGGGCACTGGTAAATCTCGGTCCCACCTGTGGCTCTAGGGAAAGGGCTCCTTTCCCCGCCCGCTAGTCCCTTTTCCAAGCCCCCATCCCTACTTTCAGCACAGAGCCCTGACAGGACACTCACCCCATCACCGGGTTCAGAACAATGGCCCGGGGCTCGTCCAGGTTCTCCGAGATAAGAATCTTCCTGGAGGTCCCATTCAGCCGCGTCACCTCGATGCGATCTGTGCCTGTATCAGTCCAATAGAGGTTTCTGGCCACCCAGTCGACGGCGATGCCGTCAGGGTCGTTAATCTCGGCGCTGACCAAGGTCTGGGCCCCAGAGCCGTCCAGGTAGGCCCGGCGGATGGCCCTCACTTCATCGTCCGTCCAGTAGACATAGCGCTCCACGGGGTCGTAGTCGATGGCAATGGCGTGTCGGATGTCATCGATCTGCAGAACGATGTCCGTGAAGTCGGGCATGTCCAGGGAAATCCTGCGAAGATCTGTGCGCCGGGCGAGCAATAGAACCTCCTCAGCACCTAGGAGGAGAGTCAGTCAGGTCAACAAGCACTTATGAGGCACCTACTGTATGTAAGGTAGCGGAAGGGGAAGCGCACAGGTCAAGATGAAGCCACCCCACCCTCAGGGGGCTTACTTTCTACTTGGTGGGAAGGCGCTCTGGAAGCAGCGTGTTCCCCACAAGCCGCTTCTTTCATTGACTTCCCTTTGCTGCGCTGGGTCTCAGCTTCCTCACCTGTAACAGCCTCTCAGGGGTCTACGATCCCATGAAAGAGAATTAGTTTAATGGCTTAGGGCTTCCTACAAACAGTGAGAGATTCCTGGAGGCAGCTGGTACAGTAACAGGTGCCCTTCAGTCATTTCAGTTGGGTCTGACTCTATGACCCCACTGATGCTGGACTGGTTGGCCATTTCCTTCTCCAGCTCATTTTGCAGATGAGGAGACTGAGGCAAACAGGGTGAAGTGACTTGCCCAGGGTCACAGAGCTAGGGCGTGTCCGAGGTCAGATTTGAACTCAAGTCTTTCTGCCTCTGGGCCTGGTGCTCTATTCCCTGAACTGTCTAGCTGATCCCCAAGGGGAGTAAGAGTGGTCTACGCCACAAAAGGGCTGGCTGATGCTGCGGTAGAGACATAACACTTGAAACTGGAGGAGGGCAGGTATACAGGTGACCTTCAGTCAAAGGATCAGGGATGTCAAGTTGGAAGGGGTCCGGCTCCTTCATTTTACAGGAGAGGAAACTGAGGCAACATCTATTGACCTGCTGGATGCCACGGGACAAGAGAGGCGCATCGTGGGCTTCCCCTCAACTAGTCTGTAGGTTTGAGAGATGACAAAGCGGAGCGGACAGTTAGCAGGTAACTAAGCACTAAGCTACAACACCAGAGAGGGGACAGTCTCCCAGCTGGAGAAAGGCTGGGGGGCCTCACACAGCCAGCAGCAGCCTCTAACTCAGGGTCTGTCCCTCAGTGATTCTATCGGTGGGCCCACCACTACTGCAGGGAAGAAGAGCCTATGATCCCGGTATCTCCTGCACACATAGGACCAGATTACATGTTTGGGGGACCAGACCTCTGATTATTCTGGCAAGGAGACTCCCTCAGATAGTTCTCTGGGGCCCTAGAGGCTAAGTAACGCGACACAACACTGGATCTCAAGCTCTGCCTCAATGGAAGGCAGACAGGACAGACCCCAGCAAGCAGAACCCCTGACAATGTGCACAGAAGGGGCTGCAGGCTGGGGGTACAGAGAGGGCCCTGCAGGCTGGAGGGCTGGGGGTACAGAGAGGGCCCTGCAGGCTGGAGGGCTGGGGGTACACAGAGGGCCTTGCAGGCTGGGGAGCTGGGAGCATAGAGAGAGCCCTGCAGACTGAGGGACTAGGGGTACAGAGAGGGCCCTGCAGGCTGGGGTGCTAGGGGTACACAGAGGGCCCTGCAGGCTGGGGGGCTGGGAGTATAGAGAGAGCCCTGCAAGCTGAGGGACAAGGGGTATAGAGGGCCCTGCAGGGTGGGGGGCTGGGGGGCTAGGAGTATAGAGAGAGCCCTGCAGGCTGAGGGACTAGGGGTACAGAGAGGGCCCTGCAAGCTGGGGGGCTAGGGGTACAGAGAGGGCCCTTCAGACTGGGGGACTGGGGGTACAGAGAGGGCCCTGCAGGCTGGGGGGCTAGGAGTATAGAGAGGGCCCTGCAGGCTGAGAAAGAAGTCTTTCCAAGACACAGACTTATCCACTAAGATGGGAACCCAGCTCCTAAACCTGCACCCCCTGGTTCCTTTGGGAAAATAACTTTCTCTCTTCATGGACAGAGAGATTTGAAAGAGCTGCATCTTGGGGAATTGAAAAGGCAGGAAGGTTTTCCCAACCTACAAAGGGGGAGCCCGTAAAGAGTGACTATGCCCCCCTGTCAGAAGCTTAACCATCTGACATGAGTTCCGCTTACTAAACGTTTGGACTCACACGCTCATTTCCCAGAGACGGAGGGGTCTAAGCTTGATTTCCAGCCATGCCACTTGCTGCTGTGTGACCTTGGGGCAGATTTTGCTCCTCTGGGGCTCAGTTTCTCCAATACATAAAACAGGAGAGTTGAGTTTGATGGTCTTCGAGGTCCCTCCCAGCTGCACATCTATACACCCACAGTGTCCTCCAGCCACAATTAGAGGCTAATGGAGGCCATGGAGCCATTCTACAAGTGAAGAAACTAAGGCACATGGTCTCTTGCCCAGTGCTTTGCACTGAACAGAGGTCTGATAAATATTCACTGAATAAATAAATGATCCATTCTCTAACAGTCCCTGCTCACAGCTTGCCCCAAGCCCTCTCTGAAGCAGCTTTGCTCCTGCTCCACTCAGTCCTTCCCTGCTCCTACTTTTAAGGTGGCATCAGAAGCAGCCCTAGAGATGGTTGTGAGGACAGTCCTCTGGTGGTCCTGGGCATTCCGCCTCGCCACTGCTCCCCTGACACTGATCCTGGCAACAGCTGGAGATGCCAGCCTCTAGCCAAGGGTCAGGGGCGTGGGAACTTCAGGGCATGGCCCAGGTAGTGAGGGTGGATTCTCAGGCTCTAGCAGCAGGCTGCCTTCTTCTTCGGTGACCCAGAGGAAAATGGCTCCCTAAGGCCCAAGGCTGAGCGTCACTGACTACAATGACAACAGTAACTGAGATTTCACCTTGCCCTTGTGACACAGATTGTCTCAGCTGCCTGGCACCTCACAGATCATCTGATCCCCACCCCTTCATTTTGTGGGAAGAGCCCAGAGAGGGGAAGAGCCCAGCCCCAGGACGTTCAGGGCTTTAACAGCAGAGCTGAAATCGAAACCCAGGCTTCTCCTGGTCAGCATTTTGTCCCCGTTTGCAGGAGAATGCGAGGGCCAGCCAGTGCTAGGAAGGCTCTTAGAAGAAAGGCTGGCTTTGTGGGAGAGCCAGGGCCAGCCCGGGAGCCAGTCTGTCCTGTTTCTGACCCATGCTAAGGATGTCATTAGGAATAAGCCACAATCTGAAATGACAAAGGTGCCAATAGGGGTTTATCTGGGACAATGGAGGGAGATCCCATACCAGGAGCACCTCATATCGATGGAACTACAACCCAGACCCCACCCCCATACACATACCCTTTGTCAGTCAATCAATAATCATTTATTAAATGGCTACAGGGGTCAGGTACTATGCTAGGATACAAAGAAAGGTCAAAGACAGTCCTGCCCTCGAGGAGCTCACAGTCTAATGTGATCCAGGGGCAGGGGCAGTGTCTGGCACCCTGTTCTTCAGTAAGCTGGGGTGTTAGCACAGAAAAGAAATGCCAC
Organism: Pseudocheirus occidentalis; assembly: GCA_028646575.1. NCBI lineage: Eukaryota > Metazoa > Chordata > Mammalia > Diprotodontia > Pseudocheiridae > Pseudocheirus > Pseudocheirus occidentalis. The sequence goes on along the minus strand of CM053601.1, from coordinate 190,208,811 downwards.
AGTCAGTGGAGACCAGGTCTCCAGTCCTGCCTTTAACACCTGCTCAGCACCGACCGTCACCCAGCTTTGGGTTCCTCAAAAACAGGCTGAAAACGTGGAGGGCTCATGGAGAGCAGCCAACAAGGCTGGGTCTGCAAAGTGCTTTGAAAGCCTCAGGGCATCAGAGGAAACCCAGTTATTGTGACTGCTCATTGAGGTCCAGATGCGGCCATCACGGGTATCCCCTTCATCAGTAGAAGGGCTAAGAGCTCCTCTTGGGTCGGTGTCAACCCAAGCTCTAAAACTCTGGCATACCTAGAGCCCCTTCCCCTATTCCGTCTTCCCCCTTACATGGGCTGTCTGCCCTTATTAGAACAGAATGTAAGCTCCCAGATGGCAAAGGCTGTCTCAGGATTTACTGGCACTGAGAATGTTCTGTGATTTTGCTGTCCCCTTGTTCAATAGCCTCCACCAGCTCAGGCTGGACTCTTCTCTAAAACATGGAGGCTTAGAAAGTTGCCCAAGACACAGAGAGGTCAGGTGATTTCCCTAGGGTCACACAGGCAGCAGGACTTGAACTTAGGATTTCACTTGAAGGTCAACTCTCTTCCTCACACCATGTCTCTTGGCACAGAGCAAACACTCAGTAGGTGCTTTTTAAATTTACTATGTCAATCATTACATCTGTTTTTTGAAAAGGCAAGGTATAGGACAGTGACCTTGACTTCTATTCCTGGGAAAATTCTTGAATCAGTGAGGTCATTAAGGAGAGGATTGGTGGGAAACCTAGAAGACAAAGGGGCTGATCATAAAGAACCAGGAGCTGGGGCTCCCCCAGGGCCCCAGGCTGGCAGACTCAATAATTATGGGTGGGATCAAATTCTATGATTCCTGATTCACCATCCAAGTGTTTCACAATGGAAACAACAATGGGATTGGTGGGCTCAAATTTTGTGCCAGCCACTTTCTATAAATTCCTTAATCTGGGCCTGTGAAATGAGAGATTAGGGACCAGGGACCTCTAAGATCTATCCCTGCTCTAAATTAACAACCTTACATTTTTTGCTCCCTCATTTCAAGGTCACTGACCATTCTCAACAGGAGCTGGTTCATTTTGACCAATGGGGGACTGACCAAATTTGTCATCAGAGAATCCTTCTTCCTGCTGCTTGGTGCCCCTGCTCATGGGCTTGGGGAGAGTCATAAAGAAGACAGGACCTGGGACCCTGCAGACCAGTGGAATCACTGTTTTCTCACAGCTGGAGAGTGTTTCCAACCAGTTGTATAGATAGGCATAGAACAAAGGGAACACTCTGGATTGGTAGGTCAGAGGCCCTGAGTTCCAGTCTTGGCTCTGTTGGTAATGACCTGGGCAATCTTGGGCAAAGCTCCAGGTCTCTCTGGGCCTCCATTCTTCAACTATGAAATGAGAGGTCTGCAAGGACCCCTTCAGTTCTATCATCCTATGATCCTGTGAGCCCTGGAGAGCTGCAGGAGAATCTACCACTAACGGGGAGCATATAAAGTGTTAATAGCCTTTCTGGTAGGGCTAGTCGGGGAGGAGGAAGGGGGGGAAGAAATCTGTGACTGGAAGACTGTTGTCCGTCTTTCATCCTTGAAGAGAACCATGACATCAAAGAGATGATGCCATAACATGCAAATGGGATTTAAGTGAGGCAGAACTGTGCAAGCCTCACCTTCTCCTTCAGAGCCATCTGGATCCAGTGGCCAGAAACAGATCGGGATGACTGGGGATGGCACTGGGAGACAGGAAGGGAAGGAAAGGAGACAGGCAGCTGCACCCTAGCCGGGTGGGGATGTTTCAGAAGCTAAGGGCCTGGATCAGGGTTAGAGGCTAGGGCTGGCTCTCTGCTCCCAGTCTTCCAGTGGGGATGCAGTAATGCTCATACTTAGGTTTGAATGCCACTTTCACAGTCGGTAACTATGTGAGTCCAGGGTCTCTTCTAATTCCAAATCTATGACTTCCCCAAGAAATCTAGCTCTGAGATGAAATGTAAGTCACAATAAAGAATGTGATTCACTTGAAACAATCCTGATGGAACATCACTTTGGCATGACCCAGCAATATGATGATGGGCAGACCTGGGGGCTCCCCCCGCGGAGCTGGAAGGCACCTCAGAGGGGCTTTGGGCCAACCCTCCCATCTTCGAAATGAGGAAGCTGAGGCCCAGAGAAGGTTAAGTCATCCCCTCCAGGTTACAAGATAGGGCAGAATCAGGATTGGAACCCAGGTCCTGTGACTCCCCCCAGTTCAGTGCTCATCAGCCACCACTATAGTGAAGAAAGACTTGGTCCCTGGGCTCAGTCTGCAGGCACTTCCAGGCCATTCTGCCTCTAGGGACATCTCAGCCCCAGCCACTGGCACCAGGGAAGACGGAGAGACAGATCGTCAGGTTTAGTGCCTATGCCCCCATGACCTGGGTGACCTTGGGCAATCTGTCCCTACCCCCACCCCTAGGACCCCAGCTCTCTCCTTTATCCCTGAGGATGATGACCACAGCTCCCATTCCACATAGCCACAAGAGAGGCTCACCTGAAGCCACAACACAAGCTGCCCAGGAGTGGGAAGGCTGAAAACCTGGGTAGGATGACTGAGGCCAGAACTCTCTCCCTGGGGCTCCTCCAGCTCATACTGTGCCCTCGGGAGGGGCCCCAGAGAGGAGGTGGGAGATCCTGGTTGGAAAAGGGCCTGCCTGAGGACTCGTTTGGAGGTGACAGGGAAGCTTCTTCCCACGTTGGAGCTGGGCACAGCAGGGTCAGAGCCTTGTGATCTGTTTCAGGCGAAGAGCTTGGCCAGCACTTTCCTGCCCCTGTTGTTTAAACAAACATGCCTCACTGACCACTAAAGCCCCAATGAAAGCTTTCCCTCCCTGGGGCCTCCACCTGGATCCCAGCTCTCCTGGCTGCCCTTCTCACCTGAGTCCAAGCCAAGCCCAAGTGCAGGGAAGGGAGAAGGGCCTGTGCTAGATGGGACCCCATGTACTGGACAAGTTTGCTATGGGAGTTTTACAAAGACAATCTCATTTGGTCCCCACACCAGTCCTGGGAGGCTGGCTATGCTGTTACCCCATTTTTCAGATGGGGAAGCTGAGGGCAGGGAGAAGTGAACCCACTTGCTTGGGGACACACAACTGGCCAGCCTTCTTGACTCCAGGTCCAGCATTCTATCCGCTCCCCCGCCCCCAGCTGCTTGTCAGCAAACCAAGGACCCTTCGACAAACATCTATCAAGCCCTTACATATACAAAGCACTAAGCTAGGAACTGGGGTGCACACACAGTGGAAAAACGCTTCCTGTCCTCCAGGAGCTTATCTCACTGGAGTACAGAGCAGACACTGTTCTCTTAGAATTAGAGGACCTGAGTTCAACCTGACTTGGGAGACCTTGGACAAGTCACCTAACCCTGTGGGCCTCAGTTTCTTCATCCATAAAATGCAGGAGGTGAACTAGCTGAACTCCTGGATGCCTTTGACTCTAGGTCTGTGGTCTCACTTACCCAGGCAATCACAAGCCATCATCCAGACCGCCCAACAGGAGCTGCCTTTCTGCTCCCAGCTTGCACAAAGACAAGGAAGGAATCCTTTCCTTGCCCTTGTGCTACCTGGAAAAGCGGGCCAACACCTTCCAGAAAGTTCACCGCTGGAAACATCAAGTCTCTGCACCTGTTTTTCCAAATCTGATGCCCTCTGGGACAGAAATGTGAGAGGGGTGGTAGAGATGAGGGCTGAACTAAAAGCCCCTTGCCCTGGTCCCTGCACCCCCAAACCCTGGAACCCAAGCATCCTCAGAAATAAAACCACAGGTCTGCCTCCACTGCCCTCGGACAATTCAGGATCAAAGCTCCTCCTCAGCCCCTCCCAGGCAGCCCACAAGAGAAGAACCAGACAGAAGGGGGAGAGCCCAGCTCAGAGCCTTGCAAGACCAGAGAAGAGGAGCCCCCAAGAACGCCCCCTCCCAGCCCAGCAGGCCCATCCTTCTGTCACAGGCACACAGCCATTTGACAAACAGCTTGTGGCAGACAGGTCACAGGGCATGGCCCAGAAAGGGGAGGCCCAGCTCCCAAGCTCCCACTCCAGTCCCAGGGCCAGTCAGAAACCGCCCCTGCCTGGGACAATGTCTCCATTCATGTCCCCTGACCCTGGCCCATCCTCTGCTCCCCACCCCCACTCAACCAAATCAATCACCTTCTTTGCGGCTCTCAGACCCACTATCTCCCCCACTTCCCAGGAGAGCCCGAGGGTTAGCCAAGAGGGCTGGAAGCCCCCCAGGTCAGACCAGTCACTTTCCCTGCTTCTCTACCCACACCTAAAGTGCTTGGGTCTGCCTGTGGCCCCCCTAGGTATCTCCCCAACTGTTTGCTAGCAGGGGGCTCCACACTACTTGTAATGGTTGGTATTTCCACCTCCCTCTCCAACCTGGCCTCAATCTGGGAGTCATTAGTATGGGAAGCTAGAAAACCCCTGTCCCAACAGAAATGAGCACCACTGGGGGACCAAGCAGAAGATGACCTGGGCAAGGTCACAGAGCCAATAGGTGGCAGGGGCAGGATTCAAACCCATAGCTCCCTGACTGAGGGCCTCTCTCTAACCACTCCCACACACACTCCCCAATTCATTTAGATCAGAATCACTTCCCCACATCCTCACCCCTTGTAACAAGAAAAGGCAGAGCAAAACCGGGTCAGCCATGTGACTTCAACCAGTGGCATATACAGCATGTGGTACCCCTAGGCCACCACCTCTGCCAGGAGTGGGAGGGAAGCTGTCTTCCTTTTTCTCTTGGATAACGGGTTCTTCCTTTCAGAGTCTGCCTTTGGCCACATCTCAGCGTTGTTTCCATGGACTGGTTCTGGAATTCTGGGTCCTTTGATTAGTCAATCCCACCGCCATCTGTGGTTCATTATGGCAGGGTGGCTCTTTTGCTTGTTTTGACTGGAAGCTGAGCCTTATCTCAGGGTTGGCCTGTGACTGGGGGGGGGGGTTATAAACCCCTGATCAACAGCATGGATGCCCCCAAACTGCCAGGGTTAGTAGGGGCCCCAAAAGTCACAGGACCTGAGAGCAGGACTAGAGTTGGGAGGGGCCACCCTTCACCTAACAGATGAGGTATATGAGGGAAATGACTTGCCCAGGGTCACACAGGGAGAACGTGGCAGAGGTGGGAGGTGAGCCCAGGTCTTGCTGCTCCAAATGGTCGTCCAGCCCCACCTGTACCTGCTCAGAAACTCTCCCCTGCAGGAGTGCATCCCCACTTGTAGGATACAGGCTGGACTTGGAGTCACAGGATCTGGGTTCAAATTCTGACTCTGACTTTCTGTTATCTGTATGAGCCTCTCTGGACTCTTCTGCTTGGCCCCATCAGAACGTAAGCTCTCTGCGGGCATGCATTCTTTCTTTTTTGGCTTGTTTGTATGCCCAGTGTTTAGCACAGTGCCTGGCATGTGAGTGCCCACTCACTCAGTCTTGGTCTCCCTCCCTCTCTCCCCTCTCTCTTTCCCTCTCCCCCTTTTTCTTCTCTCTCTCCCTCTCCTCTCTGTCTCTGTCTCTCCATCTATCCTGTCTACCTGACAGTCTGTCCCCATGAAAACCACCACAAAGTACCCCTGCCGGATCCTTGTCCAGGTCGGGGTCTGCCACACACGTATGTGCAGTGTCTCCCCTGCTCCTCACAACAGCCCTGGATGGTGGATATCATTGTTATCTCCATTTTATAGATGAGGAAACTGAGGCACAGAGGGTTTAAGTGACTTGCCCAAGGTGACACAGACAATCACCGCAGAGGTAGGACCACACCCCAGGCCTTTCCTCACACAGGAGGCCATGGGGTTCAGTAGAAAGGCACTGACCCGGGAGTCGCCGGGTCTGATGTCGAAGCCCAGTCTTCTCACTCTCCATAAGCCCTTGGATAAGTCACTTCTCTCTAGGTCTCAGACTCCTCAGCTGCAAAGACAAGGCTGGGCCGAGTGTCCTTAGTCCGAGGCGTCTTCCAGCGCTGGGGCCTGGCTCTCATCCTTCCTGGTGGCTCTGTGCTCTCACTGTCTAGAACTGCCTGGCTGTGAGCAGCCTGAAGGCAGGGCCCCTCCTCCTTAGAGAAGCCTGCACAAGTCCTAGTGGATGAGCAGCATGTGATGCGTAGGGCTTCTGGGAGCAAGCGTTGCCAGAATCCATTGAAGCCCTGCCTGCTCGTCTGCTCCACCCTCTAACATGCACCAGGAGGCTTCTTCCTGCGACCTCACCCTCCAGCTCTGTGTGAGAGCCAGGGCTGGAACTTGGGCCACAATGCCTACTGCTGCCTGGGCACGGAGGTGAGTGGCATTCGGCGGGAAGCAGAGCGTCAGAGTCTGTCTTCACAGGCAGCTTCCAGGCACTGCCAGTCAAGGGCAAGGTCGCGTCTTTGACCCTAGCACCCTGATGGAAGAGCAGCTAGGTGGTGCCACAGGGCACAGAGAGTCAGGCCTGGAGTCAGGAAGACTCATCTTCCTGAGTTCAAATCCAGCCTCAGACACTTCCTAGCTGTGTGACCCTGGGCAAGTCACTTTGCCTTAGTTTCCTCAACTATAAAGTGAACTGGAAGAGAAAATGACAAACTCCTCTAGTGTCTTTGCCAAGAAAACCCCAAATGGGGGTCACAGAGAGTCGGACACAACAAACAACTCAACGATACCCTAATGGAAGAGTTACGGGGTCAGCTGAGATCCGAAAAAGCCGACACGGAGAACAGAGGCTTCTGCGGAGTAGGGCACATCCCAAGTGCTAGTCCTGCAGGCTGGGGGATGGCAGGAAGAATCAGGAGGGCCTGGGTTCAAATCTCACGTCAGACACGGCAAGCTGTGTGACCTTAGGAAAGTCACTTGTTCTGTGGATCTCAGTTTCCTCATCTGGGACAGATGTAGCCCCTCCTTCACAGGGTTATCGGGAGGCTTGTGTTTTGTAACCTCACAAGTGCCCTGATTCTCAGCCTCCCTCCCCAGGTCTGGCTTTTTCAGAACATTCCAAGGAGGCCCCTTCCTCTGGAGGGAGCTGGAACACACCTTTTCACACTCCTCTCCAGGACTGCCCTGCCCACTGTTTAGTCTCTGAGCTATTAAAAATTCACGCTTCCCAGCTGAAAATAGCAGCTGCCTGGGCTCTGCCAATCACAGCTGTGAGCACAGCCTGGCCGGCCTTCTAGACAACAAGGTTCTCCTTTCTTTTCCCTTTGCCCTACTTAACATGATAAGGGACAAGACAGCTCTAACATGGAAACAAGGGCTCTGATTTATTCACCCGGCTGAAATCCATGGGGCCCGGGCGCCCCCACCTTTGCTAAGCCACTCCAGAAAGGGGTTGGAAGCTCCCGTCCCAGTGTCGGTGAGCTGTGAACGAGGAGGAAAGAGGAGAACCACTGTTTGTCCCTGCACCCTCCCCACTCTGGCGGCCATATCCTCCCACTTCTGGCCACTTTCTGCCCTGTGAACATCTGTTGAAAGAGGTGGGCTAGGCTCTTTGGGAAGTCCCCAGCCTTAGCTTCTCTACACCTGAGCCAGGGCATGGGATGGCATGCCCCCTCTGTTCTGCTCCTCCAAGTCAGGGCCAGGGAACCAAAGGTCCATGGCATCCCCAGGAGGGGACTGGGGAAGCCTCATGGAGCCCATGAGCCCAAGAGCAAGGGCCAGAGAGTACTGGTGACTGAGTTTATTACACAAACATCCCACAAACAGGGAGGCCTGAAACGGTATTTAATAAGGCGGCCAAGCACCATAAACAATGACACAATGAGCAGGGACCGCAGTCTGATGGAACACAAAACAGGCTGGGGACACCAACTCCAGCAAGACCAGAGCCCCAGGGGGCACGGTGGTTTCCTTAGGAGAGCCGTCTTCCTTCCTGTGAAATAATGATGCTCACGTGAAGGCTCTCATTCCCTGTCGCTTCTGGACTCTTCTGCCTAATTGGAAAAAATGTGGGAAAACTAAGAGATGCTGGGGGCCGCTAACTAGGAAAACAGAAGGAAAAGGAGGAAGGAGAAGGCTAATCTGGCTCTGAAACTCAGTACCAAGAGGCCCAAGGCTGGACTGAGAGAAGTTAGTGGTCTTTGTTTTCCAGTTCAGAAAGAGCCCAAGCCTGGGTCTTAGTGCCATGGGAAAGTGCCTACAGAGCATAGCTGGAATCCAGAAATAGAAAAACACGGCTATCTCTTGTTCTAAGCAAGCTCAATATTCGATAATCAGAATTTGCCACTTGGGTAAAGTGGGAAATTTTTTTCCTTTTATATAACCTAAGAGCTAGAGCTCAAAGAAGTTTTTTTTTTCTTTAAACTGGAGCATAGGATGAATTAGATGGGGCACCTACTGGTAAAGAGAGGCATTGCAACCCAGCTCTATGAGAAGTCACAAACCAAGACAAAAGCAGGAAACAAAGAAAACTCTGGGAAAGGACCTGTATGGCAATGCCCGGAATAAGAGAAGTTCTAATAGCTCTCAGAGGAGTCAGAAGCAAACATAAGGGAAGAAGATGGCCAAGGGCTGGGAAGTGAAGCAAAAGGAGCACCCAAAGCACTAGGAAGTAAATATCAATAGAAAATTCACAACCACACCTTGGTTTCTTCCAGTCACCCAACACAGCCCCTCTCCACTGCCTAGAAATACTATATTCGGGGCGGCTAGGTGGCACAGTGAATAGAGCACCGGCCCTGGAGTCAGGAGGAAATACTATATTCAAGAAATGAAAGCCAATTGCTTTTATTAAATGAGGGGAAATATACATAGGAAGACAAATCTGCCACTAAAAAAGGTAACTCCCTCTAAATTCAAGTAGTGATTTTTAAATTCCCTAACCTCTGCTGCCTTGATTAAGGTGAATGATTAAATACTAACTTGGGGTATAGATCAGGAAAAAGCCTTTGCCAGGGTCTCAAGAAGCCCGGGCTTGGATCCCAATTCTGCCAATAACATGCTATGTGACTCTGGACCAATCCCTTTCCTCTTCTATTTCCTATTCTGTGGCATAAGGGAATTAGAAAAGATTCCACTCAACTGTAACAGTTTCTTCACTCCAAAATGGTGGTGGTATCAACAGCCCTAAGTGCCTCCCTCATCCTTCACAAGCTCCTCATTCGGCTATATTCATCCTCGCTTTCCCACCAAATATCTATGAAGTGCTCAAGTTTATCAGACACCTTGGTCACAGAACTGAACAGAGCTCACAGATAAGTAGGAGTCCAAACTCTGCAGGTGTTAGTGCCTGCCCAACACAGTGCTTTACACACAGCAGATGATTAATAAATGTTTACTTGTTTGGATTAACAGTCAAAGAGATAAGCTGGCTCAAAGGGGCTAGGAAACAGTCAAGAATCAAATTCTGATGAGAGAGCCACCTATGAGCAAGTGGAGGGATGCTGAAAGCAAACAATGTGGCTGCACAGGGAGCTCACTGAGAAACTCAGATTTGAAATGTACATGCGCATAAAAGAGACAAAAAGGGGAGGCAGGAAACAGAATAAATACAAAAGAGTGACAAGGTCTGATATTAATAGTTTCAGGAAGACCAACACCTAATACTAAAAACAAAGCAAAAACACCAGAAAGGTATTTTTTTTTAATTTACATCATAGACAAGAGAAAGAAAAGAACCTGGTGGTTGGGCTGTCAACTAGCATTATTAAGCTTCTATTGTGTTTCAGGCATGGTGTTAAGCATTGTGGATACAAAGAAAGGCAAAAGACAGTCCCTGCCTTCAGGGAGCTCCCAGTCTAATGGGGGAGAAAATATGCCAAAGAAATTAAATACAAACAAGATATAAATATGGTAAGTGAACAGAGGGAAAGCACCAGCATTGCTAAACAGTAGGGCTGCTTTTTGATGTAGAGGAAAATATAGTAATGACCAGTAGACAGCAAAATGACTCAATTCGTTCTAGTTGGTTTTCTCTACCAGTGAAAAGGACAGATTAAGGATAGGATGATGAAAGTCAAAGAAAGTGAAGAGAGACAAGAGGGTGCCTAAGTGCCTCAAGGAAGGAAGGAAGGAGGGAAGGAAGGAAGGAAGGAAGGAAGGAAGGAAGGAAGGAAGAGAGGGAGGAAGGGAGGAAGGAAGGAAGGAAGGAAGGAAGGAAGGAAGGAAGGAAGGAAGGGAGGGAGGAAGAGAGGGAGGAAGGGAGGAAGGAAGGAAGGAAGGATGGAAGAAAGGAAGGAAGGAGGGAAGGAAGGAAGGAAGGAGGGAAGGAAGGAAGGAAGGAAGGAAGGGAGGGAGGGAGGAAGGGAGGGAGGAGGGAAAAGGAAGAAGGGGGAAATAATTATCCATGGTGCCACCTGGCTGTCAGCACCCTATTCTTCTTCCTATATACTCTCAATCTCAGTGATCTCATCAGCTTCTATGGATTAAATTAACATCTAGTTGTAGATGATCCCCACTTGCATCTCCAGCCCTGACCTCTCTCGAGTACCATTCTACACCAGTTTCCTGTTGCTACATTTCCAGCTGCATATCCCAGAGATGTCTCAAATATGCGTCCAAAATGAAACTCTTTCTCCCTGCCCCCAAATGTCCCCCTCCTTTAGACTTCCCCAATTCTTCTCCAAGTGGCACCTTTCTCTTAGACACTCAGATGCCCAATCTCATCTCTTGCTTCTCCTTCCTCCTACATATCCAAAGAGCTGTAGCTGGTGGCACAGCGGTTAGAGTGCTGGATCTGGAGTCAGGAAGACCTGAGCTCAAATTCAGCCTCAGAAACTTACTATCTGTGAGACCCTGGGCAAGTCATTTAACCTAGGTTTCCTCATCTGTAAAATGGAGATAATAGCACTGACCTCCCAGGGCTGTTGTAAGGATCAAATGAGAATATTTATAAAGGGCTACTCAAAACCTTCACTCTCTAAATGGTCTCATTATTGTAAATGATTAAATACTCCACCTCTACATCCTCTCCTGCCTCTGCCTCCTCTCTATCCACATGGCCACTGCTTTAATGCAGGCTACTGTACTAGTCTCTCAGCTGGTGTGGGGCCACATGCCCACTTTGAGGAAGGCTGGAGTTGATGTCTGCCAGCCCTGGGTAGGTCTTCTCCCCTGCTAGGTGGCCCCTTCCTCCTCTGGGATCCCCTGATTCATTCTAGGTGACTTTGGGGGGGGGTCCTCTCACTACCTGCTGCCCCCGGAGACTTCTCAGTGATCCAGCTCTGTCTGGGAAGGGGTCGGAATATCTGAAAGTCCTGGGACATGAACATGGCCAACTTCAGGTCCTGCCCAGGGACCAATTGAGAAATATCTTTCTGCTCTTAAAGTCTTCTGGGCTGGCTTGTCAGCCTTACCCCTCCCCATGGCTCCATGTCCCTTTTGGGTTTCTGAACAACAGCAAAGGAGTCATTCACTCTTACTGCCCACCAGCAAGAGAAACAAAGAATTCTACAATTGGAAAAGTTCTTTGAGGACCATGCCTTTAGACCTTTGAGGTCAAGCTGTTCACTGCACAGAGGAGGAATCAGGGACACTGAAAGGGTAAGTGACTCATGCAGGGTAACACAGCACTTAAGTGACTGAGGCTGATTTGGAACCTGGTTCTCCTGCCTCCAAGCACTGTCCCCCCATACAGCCCCCTCATTTCTACAGCTGGGGATACAGGAGACAAGAGAGTGGAAGGGGGCAGCTCAAGGTGTCACAGTGCATCGTACGCAGCAGGCATCTAATAAATGGATTTATAGTAAGTAGCTGACAAAGGCATCCTAGGACCCAGGCCAGGGCACTAACCACTAGCCAGCACTGCCTCAACATTCTCACCACCTACCTGGACCCCTGTGACAAGCTTATGGGACCATCTAACACCCAGCTCTCCCAGACCCACCATACTCCTCCCTCGTTTGATTCAACAGGGATGTCTCCTCTCTCCCCAGTTCTGCAGACCTTCTCTAGGCTGGTTATCATACAGACTAAAGGGGATGGGGTTCCCCAGGGATTTCCTTCTCCCAATCCGGTGGCTTCCTGACTTCCAGGCCAGTCTGTGTCCACTACAGCATGGGCCTCCTGATGTCTCTCTGCATTTCTACTTCCTTAAGAAGCGTCCTGGCTTCTCACCTCTATGCTGGCTGCCGGCACCCTTATAAAAGGCGCCTTACAACAGTCTTGAGAGCCAAAAGCTGCCCTGGAATCCCTCCTGTCTAAGCTGGACCCTGGGCTCTCCTATTTGGCGGCTTCTTTTGTTCTCTAACAGTATTAAATGTATTTCTTTTTCTGAAGTTAAGGCTTTCCTGGAGTACCTCACATATTATTCCAAGTTTAGCCAAAGAGGGAAAAAGGCAGACATTCCCAGCCCCTCTGGTTCCAGCAAGTTAATTAATGAGAAGACAGTGGGAGAAATGCTTGGGATGAATATACACAGGGAGGTGAGAGGAGGAGGCCGAGCTTGGGAAGATGCTTTTGTAAAACTGGACCAAAGGGCCACATTCTTATGTAAAACTAGAGGCAGCTCCTGGTTCTGTCCCTTTTGTTTCTTCCAAGGGCTTTTTTCTCCTTTTCACAGAATGCCCTAGACAGTGTCTGGGCCCACAATGGGAAGGTACAGGCCTGGTGTCAAGAAAACCCCAATCCAGCTTCTTTTCAGGCCACCTTCTGATGCTGCGCTGAATGCCCTTGGCGGCTCATTCCCAATGCTTGCCTCAGAAACGCCTAGCCCATTGGAAGAGGCAACAAAAAAGGGGGCTGTCTTTGGGGCCCTTGGCATTCTGGGACAAGAGTTATTGGTGGAAATGTCTTTCTCAGCTCTAAGGGGAAAGACGGCCCTTCCACGCCAAAGGGGAAGTGCTTCCCCCAAAGGCAGACAAACTTTGAAAGCCAGACACAATCCTAACTGGGATGGAGGGAAGACGGGGGAGACTGGAGACCCTCACACAGAACACTCCTGGGCCTAGCTCGGTCCCCTAAAGCAAGTGGGAGGGGGGGGGCTCCAGAGAGCCCGAACTGGAATGGCTGGGGATGATGAGAAGAAGCAGAAGCACAACACCGGATATTGTGACTTTCATAGCAATCATGTCAGGTGGGTCTCACCATCTCCGTTCTACAGGTAGCTGTGGATCTGGGCCGACAATTCATCTGTTCCCATGGGATTTAATGACCTGTTTACGACTGTAATCTAGCTACGGAATGCAGGCCTCTCTCCTGAGCACTGGTCCCACAGCCACCTAGGGGAGATCTCAAGACGGACGTCCTCTAGGCATCTTAAATTCAATGCTGTCAGAACTGAACTTAGTGTTTTTGCCCCTAAACCAGGCATTCTTCATCTCTTCTGAACCACGGACACCTTTGGTAGCATTCTGTCTCAGGAAGCCTACGCTCCCTTCTTAGAACCGTATTTTTAAATGAAGAAAATGAAATAGGATTGTAAAGAAAACAGTTATATTGAAATTCACTTATCAGAATATTAATAAAGACAAGCTCACAGACCCAGGTTAAGAAGCTCTGTCCTAAGCCTGCCCCCACCCAAAATGTCATTTCCAAATGTCATTCTTTCTGGTCAGGGTGCCACCATCCTCCCAAACGGCTTTCCTTCCTCAGGCTTCTCCACGTGAGAACCATGGAGGTTCTAACCATGCAGGTTAGATGTGTCACTGGTGCCTCTGCGATCACAAAATCATTAGAAACAGGAGAGATGCTCGAGATGTTCTGTCTAGCCCAGGAAACTGAGACCAGAGAGATTCAGGGAAACACTAGGCATCAGCCCATGTGCTGGTAGCAAGGCAGGGGCTCCCCTTCCCAGGCCAGGATCCCCTCCATTTGGACGCACTCACATTGAGGCCATTTGCACCTTTTGAATGTCCTTTAAAAACCAGCCCATAGATGTAAATGTTCTACAACCCAGCTCAAAGGGCTGGACAGTGTGCCTTCCGCTCCACCACGGGTCATCTGACGGCTACTGACAACCTGCAGCAAAGCCCATTAAAAGCCCATTAACCAACCATCTGTATTTCAGTACAGTGGGAAGAGCTCACCCCATGTAGCCTAGACCCACACCCACCACGGTGCGCCATTCCACCATCTTGCTACCATGCCATGACTCACTCCCCCACACCTCCACTTTCACCTCGAGTTCTGAGGACAGTAATCCTATCAGTCCTAGAAGGAAAAGGCCCATCCATTACCCTATGACTTCACTTTTCCTTCTCAGCCATTTCCCTTCCCTGGTCGCCTCTCCCTCAATGCATCCATCATCAGTCTCTATCAGAATGTGAGTTTCTTGAGGGCAGGACCTCTCTAGCTTTTTGTTATTTGCATGCCCAGCACCTGGCACATAATCCCTTGACACATTCTTTCTTTCTTCTTTCTTTCCTTCTTTCTTTCCTCCTTCCTTCCTTCCCTCCTCCCTTCCTCTCCACAGCCCAGGGCCAAAGATAAATCTCCAGGCAAGCCAACACAGACTTCCCTCCAAGTTGACACCAACCAATTAAGAGTTTTCTTTTGTGTCCTGTCATTTAGCCAGTCCCAGTGCTGTCTAGCCTCCCCCCCCTCAGCACCTGGCCCCCCATTTCTCACACAAGGAAGGTAAGAAAGACTTTGCCAAACCTTTTCTAAAACCCAGAGAAACGATGTCTACCATATTCCTCTGACCGGTTATGCCAAGTCACCGTGTTGAGAGTGCAGTTATGGCAGGCCTCACCCGACTTCTTTGAGGGAACCAGCTGGCTCTTAGCCAGCTTCTTTTCTAAATATATTTTGATTATTTAGATACCATATCAAAAAATATCACAAGATAATTATCTTTTTTTACCTGTAATTCCAATACAGCCATCCCTTATCCCAAAGTTTAAATTAAAAAAGGAAAAAATATTTCAGCAAAATTAACCACGTTTCAAAAAAGTCTGACTTTACAGACAATGTTCCTCACCCAGAGTCCTTTGACCTGTGCAAAGAAATGGGGAAAGTATCTTCTTGCATCTCTTCTTTAAAGCCAAATTGGCTCATAATGTCCAAGCATTTTCTTCCTATTATTTATCCCTAAGATTTGTCCCCAGATCTGTTTGTCGTCCCCAAGATCATCAGCTTAGATTTGGAAGGAAGCCTGAAGGCTGTTGAGTACAACAAGCCTCTTATTTTACAGATGACCAGCTAAGGCTGAGAAAAGTGAAGTCCTGTGCCCAGGGGCACAAAGCAGCTTGGGGGTAGAATCAGAACTCCAAGCTCACCGTTCCCTCCACTACACACTTAGCTAGTCTTTCCATGGATGTTGCAATAGTAATAGTCTATGTTGCCTTCCTGGCTCTAAGAAATCTTTCATAATGTCCCAACTCATTTCTTTATTAGGAAAGTGTACCATTTAAGCAGGAATGAAGCCCAGGTACCTGGCCTGCATTTTACACTTCGCCCTGTCCCTCATTTTGAGGCTCAGAACATTCACTTCTGGTACTCTGGCTCCTTTCCCATCTGTCCTGATTGTTCAAAGATCACGATGGGGGCTCATTAATCCCATCTGCCTGCTCTACTATAGTCCAACCTCTTCTTTTCTGGTGGGGAAGCCAAGGCCTTGAGAGTTCAAATGACTTACCCAAAGCACAAGTTATTAATAGAAAAACCAGGACTCTCCTGACCCTCAAAGAGAAAAATCAGAACTTGGCCCTGTGGGACACAAGCAGCCCAGGGTCGTTCAACACCACACAGATTCACAGATTCAGGCCACACTGACCACAAAGGATGAAGGGTGAACAATAAAGTGACTCAATTGTACCATGGGCACTTTTTAAAAAGTTATTCTTAGTTAATGACAATGAGCTCAATTAAACTAACCGGTCTTGATGAAACCTCCCTGCACTTTCATGAAGCCCTGTCACCTCGCCATTTATCAGGTGATAATACAGTGCATTCACGATGTCGCACTCAGTTTTCCAAAGGAAATCAGTACTTTTTTTGGGAACAAAGGGCCCTGAAATGACAGCAAATGTTACAGGCCCTAAATAGAAACCTTAATACAAGAAATCAGCCCCAAGCCTAGGCCAGGCCCAGGAGCAGCACAAACCCAGCCTGGAGACCTCCAGAGTGCTTCCAAGCGCTCTCACTGCCTGTGTCAATCTAGGGCTGGGGTGAACTGGGGGAGAACAGGATTGTTCTCAGTTTTCAGGTGGACACCAGACACACTCCATCATCTACAAAATGAGTTGTTTCCCAAGTCACCACACAATGTGGCCTCTCAGTGAATTAAAATCAATACAGTTTCTGAGAGGGGGGAGCCCGGGAAGCCAGGATTCCTGCCTCCTCCAGGGGAGGACGCTCACCTGCTTTATCTGTCTTTATGCCTGTCTGCCTGCAGCTGGGGGGGGGAGAGCAGGTGGGGAGGGCCACTCATTTTCTAGGACAGCAACTTTTGGGAGGGTTGTTCAAGAAAGAATCACATGGCCCAATCCCCCAGAGTCAGACGTGATCTCAAACACAGCCTCTCCAGCTGTGGGGCCCACTCCACATCCTGTTGCTTCATTGTGCATGCACACACACACACACACACACACACACACACACACAGGAGCAAACCCAAGGCTCTCCATGAGGCACCACTGTGTCAGCAGCTCTGAAGGCTGGGCCCAGCTGGGCTGAGTGGGGGACTTTCAGCTCAGGCTGGTGTAGGACGTCACCAGGCGGAGGGCAGTCACTCGGGCAATGAGGCGGCTCAGGGGTGCAGTGGAGAGAAGGCTGGGCCTGGAAGCGGGAAGATCTGAGCGCAAATCTGGCCTCAGACCCTCACTCACTGGCTGACCCTGGGCTGATCCCTCTGCCTGCCTCGGTTTCTTGACCTGTAAGGTAGGGATATGAACAAGCCCCTCTCTTGCATGGTTGTTATGAGGATGCAATAACACTTGTAAAGCAGGATGCAAACCTGAAATGCTAATCTGTGTTATGCAGATCTACAGTCTCATCTCCCTGAGCTCAAATCCTGCCTCGGACACTTACTAACTGTGTGACCCTGGGCAAGTCACTTCACCCTGTTTGCTTCAATTACCTCACCTGTAAAATGAGCTGGAGAAGGTCACGGCAAATGACTCCAGTACCTTTGCCAAGAAAACCCCAAACAGGCTCGTGAAGAGCTGAGCATGCCTGAGCAACAACCATTTATGCATCTGCCCAAAGGGCCCTTGGATGTGTTGGTTAGGAGGTCATTTCTAGAATCCTTCAGGATTCCCAGAGACCTGCGAGGTCTGCGAATGCCAGGATCATGCCTCCATTTGACAGACAGAGAAACTGAGCCCAGAGAGAGGTTCAGTGACCTCCCAGAAGGAGGAAGGCCTCAGGGGTGGATCTCTGCCCATGCTATCAGATTTTTCAACGTTTCTGTCAGTTTTGTTGAATTTTTTTCCTTTTCTTCCTCTTTTTCTTTTTAATAAGATTCTTTGTTACAGGGGGTGGTTCACTGGGAGGGAGAGAGGAAGGAATAAAAGGAAATTTTTGACAATGAAAGAAAGGGACATCAATCAAATTTGTTCTAAAAGTTTAAATTTTAAAAATGCATATGACAGCTATGAGATATCAGAGCAGGATTCACACCCAGATCTCCTCTTCTGCTCAAAGAAAGGAAAAGACAAATGAAAGCCTGGAAATACTGGGCAGATCACAGATTGGGAAGGACCCCCGGGGTCCCAGACCTCGGGCTGGAAGGACCAAGGCTCGCCCCTCATCTGACCAGATCATCTCTGAGTTGAGAAAAGGGAGGTCCGGAGCCCAGGGGATGGCCATCCAGAATGGAAGCCAGAAAGCCCTCTGCCTCCAGAGCCAGCCTTCTGGCCTCAGCACCGGGTTGCCTCGCCGCCCACCTAACCCCATGACCCCAGCATGAGAGTCTGTGATTCTGGGAGCAGGCATGAGCTCCCTATGTGCCGTGAGGCGGCCCACACATCCTCAAAAACCGTGCTTAGTGCTTAAAGTGAACCATGAGCCACCAAGGAAAGGAATGAGAAAACACCACCCTCCACCCCTCTGCACAGGTGGGGGCCCACAGGCATGGAATACTGCATACAGATTTTTTGGATGCATTGGCTGGTTCTGTTGAGTCTTTTTCCTCTTTTGTTTTTTGTTTTTTAATTCTTTGCTGTAAGGGTATCTGGAAGGAGGGATACAGGCCAAAAAAATAGAAACAAGGTGGAAACAAAAGATAACAACTGAAGTCTACTTGTGAAAAGGAAGTTGATCCTGGATACAAATTTCATCACATAGAAGGTTCTGATAGAGAAACAATGAAAAAAACCTCATTTGATTTACATTAGAACTTGGAATCAGCCCCAGAGTCAAGGACACGGCCACATGGGCCAGGGATTGAAGGGACGTCCCCAAGGGGACTAAAGATGCCTCTGCCCACCGCCCATGCCCACCTCCCACACCCAGGGTCACACTCCCCAGGGTCCATGGGCTCCTGCTTAATGAACAACTGCTGCGCAGGAAGCAAGGGGAGCTTCTTCCTACCTGCCTTACAGGTCCTGCCATTGTCTTCCAGCTGCACCCCCGTGGGGCAGGCGCAGGTGTAGAACGGCTCTCTGGGAGACAGCAGGCACAGGTGGGAGCAGCCGCCATTGCCCTCTTCACAAGGAGTATGGACTGTAAGAAAGGACAAGCTTGGAAATCGGAGCTGGACGCACAGACTCCTCCCTCTGTGTCTCAGACTCCCTTCGCTGCTACCTCACACAAATCACCTCCTCCAGACTCAGTCTCCTAATCCGTGTAATGGAAGTATTAACCCATCACTAACTACCTCATGGAGCTCCTGCTCCAAAGGGCCTCGGGAGACACTGAGACACCACAGAGGAGTTTGTCAGTGATGATTCTTATTCAATCCAATCCAACAAACATTGACTGAGTGCTGGTTGTTGTGGTAGTTAACACGACTGACATTTAGTCTTGTTTCAGTCATATCTGATTCTTTGTGAGTTTTCTTGGAAAAAGATACTAGCATGGTTTGCCATTTCCTTCCCCAGCTCATTTTACAGATGAGGAAACTGATGCAAACAGGTTCAGGTGACTTGCCCAGGGTCACACAGCTAGTAAGTGTCTGAGACCAGATTTGAACTCACAAAGATGAGTCTGGGACTCCAGGCCCAATGCTCTGTCCAATTCACTGCCCCAGCTAACACTGTACTACATGCTAAGGCTACAGAGACAAAAACAGTAGGGTCCCTGCCCTGAAGAAGCTGCCATTCAGAGCAAACATTTGTTTCTCATTGGGGATTCACCAGCTGTTTCTCCTTTTTTCTCCACTGGGCCCTCGTTTTATCATTCCTGCTTCCTTCTCTCTTGGGGGTCTTCCCTTTGGAGGAGGGGGTCTTCCCTTAGGGCCCTCAAATCAAAAAGTCCATTAACTTCCACCTTGACTAACTCAGCTGATGCTTCTTCCAAGTCCCAGGGGTCCCAGGAACAGACCCATGCTCCCCATTCTCATTTGTCCAGGCACCATCCTTCCCCTTGAGGTACTAAGACTCTCTGGCTGCCTCATAGCCCCTGGCCCAGGTCTGGGCATTTAGGAGACAGTGACAATATGACAAAATGCCTAATGAATGCCCTTGATTTCTCAAGCTACCAAACCCATTGCTGTCAAGGCCTCATCACTGCCCCAAACTGCTTTCTCCAAAGTTAGTAATGATCATTCC
>CM053601.1:190158576-190188730 GCA_028646575.1 Pseudocheirus occidentalis | reverse complement strand
CCAGTTACAAACATGTATAATGAAGCACAACATCTTCCCACACTGGCCACATTTAAAAATGTATCTGGTACCCAGAGGAGAAGAGTAGAAGATCTCTCTGTCCAGAGGTGGACAGTGCGTGTCATGGCTGGTCACTGCACTGATGAGAGCTCTCAAGCCTTTCAAAGTCAGTGAATCAATCAATAACTATTTAGTAAATGCCCACTACATGCCAGGCACGATGCCAAGCTCTGGAGATACAAAAAGAGGCAAAAGACAATGTCTGACCTCAAGGAGTTCACAGCCTAATTGAGGAGCCAATATGCAAACACACAACTACAATGCACAAACAAGCTTTGTCCAGGATGTGCAGAAAGCAAATAAAGTTGTTTTTACAAAGTTGCTGTCACTGCATCGATTGTTCTTCTGGTGCTGTTCACTTCCCTTTGCATCAGTTCACATAAATCTTCCTAAGCTTCTCTGACACCATCCATTTTGTTGCCTATTATGGCATGATCCTCAAGTGATGGGTGCCACCCTTACTTTCCAATTCTACGCCACCATAAAAAGAACTACTATAAACATTTATATACGTAGAGATACTCTTCCTTTTTCTCTGATCTTTTTCAAACCCATTTTACAGATGAGGAAAGTGAGGTCCCCAGAGGCCAAGTGACTTGCCCAAGTCACCAAGGTAGTCAGTGACAGAGCCAGGTTTCAAGGCCAGAAGGCCTAACTCCAGACCCAACACTAATGCCTTTCTGTATGCTAGAGTGGTGAGCTAGATGGTCTCCAGGGTCCCCCTACCTCTCAATTTGGGTTCTGCTCTTTTTTTAAAATTACTAACATGTTTCATTTTTATATTATAAATTTTACTAATTATCCCCTCCAGCCATGAGAGGGGATTTAACTAAATCATTTAACTAAATCAGTTCAGTAAAATTAACAATATAGTGATCTTATTTGGAAGTGAATGCAACATTCCACATCTGAAACACCTTCCCTACCATCTATTTAAAATTTTTAAATGAACAAGAGCATTTCCTCTCTCTCACCTCACTGGAAAAAGAAAAACAAAGTCCTTGTAACAGTCAAGCAAAACAAATTTGCTCCTTGGCTGTGTACAAAAGTACACGTTTCATTCTGCCTCCTAAAGCCATCACTTCTCTGACAAAAGGTGGACAGGGCATGCCATCAGTCAGTCGCTAGAATCCTGGATGGTCATTGGGTTGGTCATGGTGTCAAAAGGTGTCAAATTCATTTGTCTTTATGGTGTTGTTACTATAGAAATTACTCTCTCTGTTGTCCTCCCTCTGCTTCAGTTCAGACAGGATATTCTATGTCCTTCAAAAACCATCCATTTTCTTATTTCTTTCAGCACAATATTACTCAATTACACTCATAGACCACAGCTTATTCAGTCAATTGATGGGCATCCCCTTAGTTTACAGAGTGGTTGGTTTGGTTTTTGTTCTGCCACCACCAAAAATAAAAAGTTGCTATAAATATTTTTGTACATATAGGACCTTTTCCTGTTTCCTTGATCTCTCTGGACACAGGACTAGCAGTGGTAGAGCTGGCTCAATGGACACACGCTATTTATTAACTTCTTGTATATAAATCCAAAGTTTTTGTTTCCAGAATGGCTGGACCTATTCATGGTCCACCAACTTTGTATCAATGTGCCGTTTCCCACAACCCCTCCAACACTTATGATTTTCCTGTCTTGTCATCCTTGCCAATTTGATGAGTGTGGGGCAGAACTTCAGAAGTGCTTTAATTTGGCTTTCTTTAATTAGCAGCAATTTGGATCATTTTTCATATGGCATATATTTCATAAGCCTTCTTCCCTAAGAAGTACCCATTTATATCCTTAGAGCATATGTCACCTGGGAAATGACATATAAGTGTGTATTTACGCACATATGCATGTATACATATACGCACAATGTATATACACACATATACGTATATACACGCATGCATATATATACACACATGCATGTGTGTGTGTGTGTGTGTGTGTGTGTGTGTGTGTGTTAGAAATGAGACCTTTAGAGTCCTACCAAATTCCTTTTATGGAATAAATACGGTTTTGATACCTAAACCAAAGAGAACAAAACCAGACCAATCTCCCCAGTGAACACTGATGCAAAAATTTTAAATAAAACACTAGCAAGGCAATTACAGTCATGCGGCATAAAGATATATGTGTATAAATGTATGCGTATATATGTATGTATATATATTAAAAACAAGGTGGGATTTATATCAGGAATTACAGATGGCTCAATATTAGGAAAACATAACCATAACTGACCATATTGATGACAAAAATCAACAAAAATCACAAGATTATATCAATAAATTCAGGGGGAAGCTTTTGGTATAATACAATACTCATTCCTATTAAAAATACTAGAAAGCACAGGAATAAATGAAGTTTTTCTTTAAATGATAAGTAGTATATAGATATTAAAAGTATATAGATATATGAAATGTATACTATAGATAGATAGTGTATAGAAATATAAAAAAGCTCTAAAAACCATCAGCAAGCATTATCTGCAGTAAGGAAAAGCTAGAAGCCTTCTCATTAAGACATGGGATAAAGCAAGGATGCCCACTATAACCATTATTATTCAATATTATACTAGAAATGCTAGCTATAAAAATAAGACAACATAATAAGTAATAGTTGCAGGAAAAACAATATTAGAAAGCAACTGTAGTGAACAATAGAAATAGAAGGAATAATAATAAGTAACAAGGAAACAAAGTATCACTTTTGCAGATGATATGATGGTGTACTTAGAAAGCTCTGCAGAATTAACTAAAAAACTAGTCAAAACAATAACTTTAAGCAAAATTAAAAGATATAAAATAAATCCGCACAAATCATCAGCATTTCTATGTACTACAAACAAAACCCAGCAGGAAGAAATAGAAAGAGAAATTCTATTCAAAACAACTGCAGACAATAGAAAATAGTTGAGAGTCTATTTGCCAAAACACACCCGGGGAACTCTATGGACATAACTACAAAACACGCGTCACACAAATAAAGACAAATCTAAACAATTAGAGAAATATTAATTGCTCATGGGTAGTCCAAGTCAACATAATAAAGATGACAAGTCTACCTGAATTAATTTGCTTACTAAGTATGTTACCAATCAAACTACCAAAGAATTATTTTATAGAGCTAGAAGAAGTCATAACAAAATTCATCTGGAATAATAAAAATATCATTCACCAAGAATAATGAAAAAATACCAAGAGAATCAATGCAGGGGGGGAGGGGGAGTGAAGAAAGGCAGCCTAGAAGTACCAGAGGTCAAACTATTGTACAAAGTGTTAATCATCAAAATAATCTGATACCAGCTAAGACATAGAGTGGTAAGAGAGTGGAATAGATTAGGTACACAAGACACAGTAGCAAATGACCATAGCAATGTAGCGTCTGAGAAACCCAAAGGTCCAGGCTTTGGGGACAAGAACTCACTGTTTGACAAAAACTGCTGGGAGAACTAGAAAACAGTTTGGCAGAAACGAGGTATTTCACACCATACGCTAATATAATAAGGTCAAAATGGGTACAGGATTTAGACATGAAAAATGATATTTAGCATTAGCAAATTAGGGCAGCGTAGGGAAAATTACCAGTCAGATTTATGGATAAGGGAAGCATATATGACAAAAGATAGAGAGGGTCACAGGAAGTAAATTGGATCATTTTGATTACAGTAAATTTAAAAGCTTCTGTACAAAACCAGTGCAGTCAAAATTAGAAGGAAAGCAGGAAACTGGTAGGAAAAAATTTACGGTAAGTTCCTCTGATAAAGGTCTCATTTCTCAAATATATAGAGAATAGAGTTAAATTTATAAAAAACTATTTGATGAATAGCTAAAGGATATGAATAGGCAGTTTTCAGAAGAAGAAATCAAAACTACCTATAGTCATGAAAAAATGCTCTAAATTTCTATTGATTATCTATGCAAATTAAAACAACTCTGAGGTACCAACTTATACCTATCAGATTAGCTAACACGAAAGACAAAAAGACAAATGTTGGAGAGGATATGGAAAAATAGGGACACTAATGCCTATTGATAGAGTTGTGAATTGATCAAATCATTCTGGAGAATAATTTGGAACAATATCTGAAGGACTATAAAACTGTGTATACCCTTTGACCCAGCAGTACCACTACTAAGTCTCTATCCCAAAGAGATCAAAGGAAAAAGCTCTACATGTAGAAAAATATTTATAGCAGCTCTTTTTGTGATGTTTGTAAAGAACTGGAAATATTGGGGAACAGCTGAACAAATTGTGGCACATAATTGTGATGGAAAATCAGAGCAATAAGCTCTCAGAAAACCTGAGAAGACTTAGATGAACTGATGCAAAGTAAAACCAGCAGAACCAAGCGAACATTGGACACAGTAACAATATTGTGACAACGGTCAACTGTGAAAGCTTTATCTACTCTGATCAAGACAAGGATCCATGTCACTTGCAAAGGACTCATGATGAAAAATGCTATCCGTCTCCAGAGAGAACTAATTAACTCAGTACAGAGTAAAGCATGTTTTTTCACTTTCTTTGTTTTTATTTTTGTTTTTACAACTTGACTAATATAGAAATATGTTTTATATGACTTCACATGTATAATGGGCATCATATTATCTATCTTCTCAATAGGGTGGCAGCAGGAGGAGGGCCTGGAAGGAGAGAGAGAATTTCTTTTTTTTTACATGATAACTTTATTATATATTTTAAAGGAACAGCAAGTTGTACATAATAGATTTGCAGTTTCATGTGCAATCATCTTTTTATTATATTATGTTATAAAAATGCTTGTTATACTACATAAATAAAAAATAATTAATTTTTAAAAGGAGAATAAATGTGAATACATGTGGAAGATGGTGCTTGAGCTGCATCGGGAAAGAATTTCAAATGCAAAATTCAAAAAGAATGTTGAAAATTTTTAAAATTTAAAATGAAAGAAATGAGATCTTTATCAGAGAAACTTGTTGCACTGATTTTTCCCCATTAGTTTTCCATTTAATCTTACTTGGCTTTACTGGATTTGTTTGTGCAAAATCTTTTTAATTTCATGTAACTAAAATGATCATTTTATTCTTCTGTGGTCCTCTGTTTGGTCATGAACTTTTCTTCTATCTATAGATGCAAGAGGTAATTTTAAAAATGTTTTTCTCATTTGTTTATATTTCATTTTTCTGATATGTTTATTATTTGACTTGTTACATTTAGGTCAAGTATCCATTTGGAGTGTAACTTGGTATAAGGTGTGATGTATTGGCCTAAATCTAATTTCTTCCATGTGTTGCCACCTTTCCCAGCAGTTCTGGTCTTCCAGTAGCTTGGGTCTTTGTGTTTATCCAACACTACTGGATTTGCTGGCTCTTGTATGGTATGTAAACTAATCTATTCCACTGACTGACCTCTCCTTTTTCGAACCAGCATCAAATGATGTTGAGAATTGCTGCTGTGTAGGATGCTGGGAGTCCTGATGCTACTACACCCCCTTCATTCCCTCTTTTTAGTGTTGCCATAGTTCTATAAAGTAATCCACTGGGATTTTGATTGGTTTTGTACTGAATAAATAAGCACATTTTGACAGATTGTTATTTTATGACATTTATTTATTCTACACACAAATAATGAATATCTTCCCAACTATCCTAGGTCTGTCTTTATTTCTGTAAACAGCATTTTGCAGTCGTATTTATACAGTTCTGGTGTGGATCTTGTATGGGTTTAAAAACAGCATTTTAGACATTCTGTAAGTATTTTAGATGGAATTTCTCTTTTTATCTCTCCCTGCTGTATTTGATTGCTGTTACATAGCAATGTAGATGGTTTGTGTGGAACCCTAACCCTAACCCTAAATTCAGTGAACAGAGCACTGGCCTGTAGCCAAGAAAACCTGAGTTCAAGTTTAGCTTCAGACTCTAGCGTTGTGATCCTGGACAAGTCACTTCACTCTGTTCACCGCAGTTCTTCATCTGCAAAATGAACTGGACAAGGAAATGGTCAGCCACTCCAGTATTTTTGCCAAGAAAACTCTAAATGGGGTCACAAAGAATCACACATGACTGAACAACAAAAAGATTTTATATCCTGCAAGCTGTTGAAGTGAGTGTCTCAATGAGTTTTCAGTTGAGTCTTCTGGCTTCTTTAAGTGCGAGATCATCTCATCCATAAAAGCAATCTTTTTACTTCCTCTTTCCCTATGCTTATGCCCTCAGTTCCTCCTTCTTGTCTTATTGCCTTAGGCAGGGTCTCTAGTCCCTTGTCAAACTGAAGTGAACAGCCTTATTTCAACCCAGATTTTATTGGAAAGGATTCTAATTGAACTTCATTGCATATCATGGCAACTCTTAGTTTTAGATAAAGACCACTTATCGTTATTTTAACCAAAGGTTCATTTATTCCTTTTTTTTTTTTAGTATTTTAACAGAAATAGATTTTTTTCTCCATCTACTGATCTATTCATGCAGATATTTCAATGTCTTCTTCTGAAACTTGGATGTTTAAATTCCCTATTTCTTGTTCTGTTCATGGGGCTACATTACATTCTTATAAATCTTCATTTATTTAAGTTGTTGGTTTATTGGTTGGATCAAATTGCTTCAAATACTATCCTTTATTTCTTATGAATTTGTTGTTCACTGTCCTTTTCATTTTGAATCCTGGTCATTTGACCTGTTGACATGCCACTTTAACCTCTCCATACCTACCCCCTTCTCAATCCAATGTTATTAAAACCCAACAGAGGAATTTTCACCACCCCTCAAGATCATGGCGTTCAGGGTTAGGAGGGGTTCATTTGAAGGTAAGCTCCTTGAGGGGAGGGGCAATTTTCACTTTGTCTTTGAATCCCCTGGCACTTTGTATCATGGCACTAGGAGTACATTAAGCACTTAAAAAAGTGTTGATTGATCGACTTACAGATCGTTTCAAAATTCTACCCTCATTCTATGGAAATACTTCCCCTGACAAATAGTGAGGGCATAGGGGCTTCAAGAAAGTGTTTCTTCTACAGGAAGAAATAAAATACCTGATCCATGGCCCTTCTTGCTCTTTTCTTCCAACAGAAATCCCTGGCAATGCAGAGTTCCTGGTCCCTGCTCCCCTCTCCATCAGTTTAGCTCACTGGGCTAAGCCTGCTCAATGCCGCCAGCCCTCCAAACTGCTCCTCACTCCCACCTTCCCTTCCACTTTTAGGAGTCTGCTGACCTAGTTCAAATACTGCCTTGGTTAGCAACTGTGTGACACTGGGGAAGTCACTTGACCTCAATCCCTTTTCTGTAAAGGGTGGGATACAATATGCATCATCTACTGCCCCCAGTGGTGTTTGGAGGAGCCAATGAGCAGATGGGTATAGAGAGCTTTGTGAACCCAAAGGTGATAGAAATGTGGGCTAGCATTACTCTGGGAGTTTCCAGTATCTTGTTCATTGCTGGTTCAGTTGGGGGACAACACACCCCCAATTGTCTGACCTGCACACCAGAGAGCAACCTCACACTAAGAAAGCCCAGAAGGTGGCACAGAAATGAAAGATGGAGGAGAGGAAGATCAGCACCATGGTCAGGTCCTGTGCTCCTGCCTGGCACTTAGTAGGTTCACCCAGTGATGAGTACAATATATTAACAAGTATTTTAAAGGGAATGTGGAAGGGCATGTTTGAGGAACAAAGAGGCAGTGTGTGCATGAAGGCTCGGGAGGCTGGGTCAGAAGCTGGAACAGGGACCCAGTCACATTGGGAAAGGTTTTCAGCCCCTGAACCAGAAGCTGGTATTTTATCCTTGAGGCAAGAAGGAGTCACTAAGGCTCTGCAGACACAAAGATGAGACATGAAGCCAGTCCCTGCCATCCAGGAACCTGCTGTGAACCCAAGAAACAGGACACATACAAAATAAAGGGGATAGCTCTCCTGGAGTAAGTGAAAGGACTCATGATCACAGATAGAGGGAGGGAGGCCACAAGCATTTATTCAGTGACTACTGTCTGCCAGGTGGGCAACTAGATGGCACCACAGTAGACAGAGCACCAGGCCTCGAGGCAGGAAGATAGCTTCCTGAGTTCAAATCTGGCCTCAGATACTTACTAGCTGTATGACCCTGGGCAAGTCACTTAACCCAGTTTGCCTCAGTTTCCTCATCTGTCAAATGAACTGGAGAAGGAAAGGGCAAAGCCTCCAGCATCTCTGCCAGGAAAACCCCGAATGGGGTCATGAAGGGCTGGGTACAGCTGAAGGGACCAAACAACGATGTGCCAGGCACCGTGCTCGGCACTTTACAAACATTACCCTACTTGAACCTCACAACAACCCTAGGGGGCGGGGCGGCTAGGTGGCGCAGTGAATAGAGCACCGGCCCTGGAGTCAGGAGTACCTGAGTTCAAATCCGGCCTCAGACACTTAACACAAAAAACTAGCCCTGTGATCTTGGGCAAGTCACTTAACCCCAACTGCCCTCCAAAAAAAAAAAAAAGCAAAAAAAAATAAATAAAGAGTCAATCAATATTTAAAAAAAAAAAAAACAACCCTAGGGGGGAGGCTCTCTTATTAGCCCCACTTTACAGTTGAGGAAACGGAAGCAGGTAGAAGTCAAGTGACTTACCCAGAGTCACATAGCTAGCAAATACCTGAGGCCGGACTGGAACTCAGATCTTCCCAACTTTAGGTCTACATCTATCCACTGCACCACCTAGCTGAATGATGGTGAGAAGATACGTCAGAAGCCATCTAGTCCAACCCTCCATTTGACAAATGGGGAAACTGAGGCCCAGAGCATGGGATGGAAGGGACTCAAGAGGCTGTCTAGCTCAGCTCCCTTATTTTACAGAGAAGGACACTGAAGCCCACGGGAATTAACACAAGGAGTCAGTATTGGAGGTGTGATTTGGGGCCCTGCTCTCTGACCCCAGAGCCAGGGTTCTTCCCACTGACCCTGGGGCCTCCCTAGAAAAGGGAAGAGACTATTCCACTTGACCCTAGAGGGGAAATCAGGAGGCTGGAGAGTCAAAGAACTTCCTAATAATGAGACTCTTCCCCGAGGTGGAATGGACTGCTGAGAGGGCATTGATTCACCTGAGCTTCTGACCAGAGACAGTGTGCCCACTTGCCATTAGATGATAAGCTCCTGGAGGACAGGCCTGGGTGTACATGCTTAGCAGAGTGCCTTGCACATAGTAGGTGTCTTTGCTGACTGACTACCCTTTGGGGATAGTCTACACTGGAGGAGAGGCCTGCTTGGGCACAGACTGGCCCAAGGACACCCAGCTGTGATAGTCAGGGTGCCCAGGCAAAAGAGAAGCAGGCCAGGGAAGTAGGAGATGTAGGACTTCCTGCCAGAACTTCTGGGTCCAAATCTACTTCTGCTACTTAGGAGCTGTGTAACCTCAGGCCAGCCCTTTTCCCTTTTAGGCTGCCATTTCTTGATCTACAAAATGGGGCGGGGGCGGGGGGAGGCTGGGTAGCCTTGGAGAGCTTTCCTGCTCTGAGCTTCAGGCCTTGGTCTCCAAAGGAGAACCTCTGCTCCTCTCCCTCTCCCTAAGGGGAGGAGACAGCTTCTTCTGCCTAGACAGGAGGCCCAATCTGGGGACAGGGACAGGAACACTCAGGCCAAGCCCAAGACCAGAAGAATGCAAGCTCCCAGGACTCTGGCTCCGACATGACTCACATTCCTTTGGCCCCTGTTGCATAACAGATGCCTGTGGGTTCCCTTCACCAGGAGCCTCAGAACCAGGCAGGACCATGATTCAGGAACCCATCTGCCTGGCAGAGTGGGCCGGGCCAGGCAGATGTCATGGAGGAAGGGGGACTTCTGAAGACAGCCTTCCTGGAGGGAGCAGGCTGGCACTTCATAAACTGCCCAGGTCTGGAGTTATTTTGGGGCCTTGACATTTTGAGTTGGGAGGAGAGGCTTGGATTTCACCCTGTTGTTGATCTGAACCTGGGAGGAGCAGCAGCTCAAGCTCAGGGCCAAGCCAGGTTCTGGCCCAGGCTCAGGCTCTGGCTGGTGAAGGGTGTGCAATGTGAACTGTGGCCTAGAAGAGGCCCCCAGAGCCCAGTAGCCCCTGGGAACAGCCCCAGGAGCTGGACGGTGGATGTACAGCAGTTTCCAGACCAAGCAAATTCTCATGCACAACTTGGAAAAGGGACCCTCCTGTCCCCCATTGCCAGGACTACTCTTACTTTCCCTGGGGCCAGAGAAGGGAGCCATGGAGAGAGGGAGGAGGCCAGGTAGCCTAGGAAGCCTTCTAGAAGCTTCTGACATGCTACAGGAGTTGTCTGGGGGATTGCCCCTCACAATGGAATGCAACTGCCTGCAAGCAGGAACACCAGCGATGTTAAGGGTCCTGGGGAGTGTGGCTTCCCCCGTGTGAACTTGTAAACATCTTGTAACTATTTAGACAAACACGTACTGTTTCCCCTCACAGAATGTATGCTCTCTGAGGGCAGGGACTGCTTTGTTTGGTCTCTGTATTACCAGCACAGTTGCTCCCTATAACATAACAGCTACTTAATAAAATGCCTGCTGATTGGCAGCTGACTTCTCAGAGATAACAAGTTCTTAGCATCTCAGAGCTATGTGGGACCTCCTCTGACACCATCTGAAAAGAGACCTTGGAGAGGGATCATCTGGTCCAATCCCCTCACTTCAAAAATAGGGAAACCAAGGCAGAACAAGGTCCCAACCTGTGCAAAGTCACAAGGACAATCAGCCACAACATTAGAATCAAACCCCACTGAGGCAAATCCCAAATCTAAGGCTCATTCTATGATGATACACTGTCTCTACATTCTCAAATCAGCACAGAATTCCAGAGCTGGATGAGAGCTCAGAGATCACTTAGGTCAGTCTGTACCTGACCAAGAATGGCCTCTAGGACATCCCAACGAGGGGTCTTCAAGGTGACCTGCATCGAAGGGGAAGCCATCACTGCTCCAGGAAGGACATTCTACTCAGGGACACCTCTCATTGCTGGGAAGGGTTTCCTGACATCAAGTACTAATTTGCCCCTCTTCTACCCCACTGTTCTTAGTTCTGCCCTTGGAGCCCAACAGAAAAATAAAATCCCTCTTCCGTGTGTCAGCTTTTCGTATACTTGGAGACAGATCTCTTGCACTCCTCCCTGCCCTCAGCCTTCTCTTCCCAGCTAAGAATTCCCATTTCCAATGGATGCCTATATGTACAGTGTGAAAGGCAGGCCCTTCTCCATGCTAATGTGACTTTCCCTGGTCACTCTACAGTCTGTCAATGTTCTTCTTAAACCATGGCCCTCTAAACATGAGGTGGTACAAATGGAACCACACTTGGAGGGACCTTTCTACGTACTGAAGCTTCTCTTTCCAAACCCACAACTTATTCATTATAATGGCTGGTGCTTCTAGAGAAGCCCAGAGTTGGCAAAATGCCTTCCATCTCAGTGAAGCCTCATACTAACTGTGTGGGGTAGGTGCTAGTGTCCCCCTTTTACAGAAAAAGAAACTGAGCCTCAGGGAAGTTCAGTGACTTGTCCAGGGGCACTTAACTAGTACATCTCAGAGGCAGGATCTGAATCCAGAGATTTCTGACTCTACTCCTAGCATCCATTTAAAGGTAGCAGCTTGTGGAACAGAATTAAAGGCAGATGCAGAAGGCAACAGAGGCACACCTCATTTTACTGAGCTTTGCTTTACTGCACTTCACAGATTTGGGGGAAGAGGGACGCAGAGGGGCTCATATAAACTGGAAGTTTATGGCTACCTGCATGGAGCAAATCTGTCAGCGCCATTTCAAGCAGCACACGCTCACATCATGTCTGTGGCCCATTTTGGTCATTCTCACAATATTTCAAACACTTTCATTGTGAGTCTATCTGCTCCGCTGAGCTGGGATCCGCCATCTTTGATGTCACTGTGGTCCTTCTTTGGGGACACCACACACCACGCCCATGTAAGACATTGTAAATGTGTGTGTTCTGACTGCCCGGAAACAACCCTCACCCATCTCTCCCCTCTCCCAGGCTTCCTATTCCCAGAGACACAACAATATTGAAGAATATTACAGAAACGGAGTAGATAAAGCAGTGGGAGGGCTTGGGAGGACTGAAATAATACTAAACAACCTGGTGCACTAGAGAGAAAGCTTTCATCAAAGGAAGAGACAATGGGAGCAGCACCCTTGATTGTTGCTTTATTTTAAGAAATTGCTGCAGCCACCCCAGCCTTCAGCAGCCACCCCTCCCCCATCAGTCAGCAGCCACCCCTCCCCCCATCAGTCAGCAGCCACCCCTCCCCCCATCAGTCAGCAGCCACCCATCACCCTCAGGACTAGACTCTCACCCAGCAAAAAGGTTCTAAGTTGCTGAGGGCTTAGGTGATGGCTGGCATTTTTAGCAAGAAAGTATTTTTAATTAAGGCATGTACAGTTTTTTAATACATAATATTAGTGCACACTGAAGAGACTACAGCATAGTGTAAATATAACTTTCATATTGTTTGGGTTGAAAAATACCCTTTATCCTTAATTTAGTAAGAAAAGTAAACACAGAGATGCCTTAGGATAAGAACAGGAGTTTATTCTCTTCCCCGGGAGAAGAGGGCTATCTATCCCATGTCGGAACATGAGGCAGAGGGCCTGTTTCAAAGGGTAGAATCCAAATTTATATCCCAACTTGGTCAGCCCCTCTTTCCTCACTGTTTCCTCTCTCATTGGTGGAGAGGCACACCTCCCAAGTTCTTCCCCACTGGGACAGCAAGAGAAGATGGGGAGGGTCCCACTAAGGCGGGAAAACGGACAAAGTAAGGTAAAAGTGATTGACAGCAGCCAGGGGAGGGGAGGGAGAGGAAAGGTTAACAATCCCAGACTGAGAAGTTTTTACTCACTCCACACAATATGTACTGGGAAACTAGAAAATCATGACTTGCATTATTGTGCTGGCTGTTTTACTGAGGTGGTCTGGAACTAAATCCATGATATCTCTGAGATAGGCCTGTATTGAGCACACTGCTGATAGGCAGAAGAGAATGACAGGGCAAGGGGCTTAATCTCTCTGTCTCGGTCGGTCTCTTTACCTGTAAAATTAAGGAAGCATGACTATAAGGAAATCAGAGAATCATGGGAAGAGCTGCATGAACTGATGTAGGGAGAAATAAGTAGAGCCAAGAGAAAAAACAAACAAACAAGGCACACAAAGACACAGTAATGTTAGTGCAGAAGAAAGCCTCCCAGGCCACACTCTCATGAGAAGTCCCAGAGAGCAGACGACAGAAGGCACGTCCTTCCTCCTCTCACCGCAAGGCTGGGATCGGAGATAGGAGGGGTGACTGCAGTGCATAATTCTGCTCACCCGATTTTTGTTGCTAGTAGAGAGAACTCATCTGGAGAGCCAGGGGAGGGGGAGTGTGTATTTTCAGAAAGGACTGGTATATAAAAACAAAATGTGCTAATGAAGCTTATTTTAAAGAATGAATAAAATGAAAGAAGGTGGATTAAATAGTCACTAAGGTCTCCTCAGGAGCAGTAGATGGTACAGTGCATAGAGCACTGGGTCTACAGTCAAATCCAGCCTCAGACACTTACTGGCTGTGTGACCCTGGGCAAGTCACTTCACCCTATTTGCCTCAGTTTCCTCATCTGTAAAACAAGCTGGAGAAGGAAATGGCAAAACCCTCTGGTACCTCAGCCAAGAAAACCCCAAATGGGATTGTGGAGCATTGGATAGGACTAAACAACAACACAAGGTCCCTTCACAGTTCTAAATCTATGATCTTGTACTCCCAGTGAGTCCCTCCTTTTCTCCTCCCAGTCTTCCCAGGGCCCTCTACCCCGGGCCATAGCACTGGCTTCCTCCCCAGAGATCAGAACTCACTTACTGATCTCACCACTCAAAGGGCACAGATCGCCCAGGATCCTTTATTGTCTGTTCCCAATGACCAATGAGACTCCAAGCTCCAGGAAGGCAGGAATCATCCTGCCTTCTATACAGCCCTGAGCACCCATGGGGCTGAGCAAATGTTTGCTAATGAACAACATGCTATGATTCAGGGAGCAAAAGAAAGGAACTCCCACTTGAGAAGTGTCAGTAGTTCAATAGAAGCTTCCCCCCTGCCCCTCCCTTCCCTGGGAAAGTTACATCACCTCTGGGCCTCAGTATCTTCATCAGTGAAATGGGAAGCCTGGACCAGATGATCTCTATGATCTGAGGTCCCTCCCCTCCCCCTGCACTCTCCCAGCAACAGCAAACATGCAGGAGGGAAGGAAATTGCTAAAGAGAAGAAACCAAACATGGGTCAGGATTAGATTTTCTGAAATCAGGGCATGTTTTTGTTCTCACTGGGGCCCTCCAGCACAAATGTTTCATGTTACCAATCCAGACTGACCCCTGACAGTTCATGGACAGCGGTCCAAGGCTGTGGGTGAAGATGGGGAGAGTGAAGGGGAACCGGAAGGGACAAAGAGACATCTCTTTATTACTTTCAAGAAAGAGGGAAATTTCTGCCCTGAAATCTCCTCTTGCCCCAGGGACAGCCTCAGCCAAAGTCAGCCTCAGTTCTCACCGGGTCTCGGGAAGGGACAGGAGAACATTACAATAATGAAACTCCAATGTATTTGCTTTGGCAGAAGGCTTGGAAAGTTCTCCATGTGTGCGAAAGTTTAATGGCAAAAGACCACTTTCCCACTTTACTAAGTTCTTGGGTATTCTCTGTCATGGGTGAGAAGGAAGCCTCCCTGCCCCCTCCCCTGTCCCAGAGACACAGCTCTAGGGAGGCCCAACAGAGGAGCTCCCCTCCTGTGGACAGCTGGCTCTGCTGACCACACCCCGCCTTCTGGAGAGAGCAACAGAGATTTATTAAATGCCTTCTAGGTACAAAGTACTGGGGGAAGAAGCTAGTGTTAGCTGAGACATGGCCCCTTTCCTGGCTGATCTCATATGAATGCATGGCAAAAACACAGAACAGAACATGGGAAAGGTATCTGAAGGCTGGAAAATAGGCCCTGGAAACCCTGACAGGGAAGGGTATCATCAGTGTGGCAAGCTGGGGAGATCATGGAAGGTCCCCCTGGAGGAGGAGGCTGTTGGAGCTCCACCCCTCCCTGACCTTGGCTTTGGTAACACTGTTACCAAAAGGATACGGAGGATACAGAGCCAGAATGCACATTCGTATGTGCCTACTAGGAGCCAGGCCCTGTGTGCCAGTGGGACAAAAACAAAACTCTCCCTGCCTTCAAGAAACTGGCATTCTCCTGGGAAGGAACAAAATGTTCACAGTTCAAGGCAAGATCAGGACGGTGCCAGGCCCTTACAACCAGAGGAGTCCTGGGAAGGCTTCAGATAGAAGCTGGTGCCTGAATGGAGCTAGCATGCCCAGGATGGCTGTTACCACAGATCCTTTGATCTGCTTTTCTAAAGGAAAGCAACTCATAAAGGGCTAACAATCTTATTGTAATCAACCAAACATATATAATTTACCCAATTCAGTGGGGAAAAGTCAGCACCCTGAACTTCAGGGAATACAAACAGAAGTTACAAGCAGACAAAAATACAGACAGATAAAATAACATAATTCAGCAGACCAACAGACAGGGCTTCCAACTGTCTGACTATCACATACATACAGTTAGCCACCAGAGAGAGCACTAACATCTGGGTTTTCAAAGCCAGGGCGCTCAATGGCTGCCCAGAGTTTCATCTGGGCCAAATCACGCAACTCTTCCCAAAGCGAGCCCCAAAGCAAAACCTCAACTCAGAGTATATATATCCTTCTCCAGGGTCAGAGAATGTCACAAACCTAGTGTCCCACTTGACTACAAAGTAACAGAAGTTGTGCCTTCCTGAAAAAGAAGCCTCCCTCAAGCTCTGCCCCACCGTTCAGCAAACTCTTCCACCACAGGCTCCATGTGACCACATTCAGCCTTTTTCTTAAATAGTAAATTTATTTTTAATTAGAAAAATATCTGTCACCTTCAGATTTTTTTGCACTAAAAGAGAGAGGCCCCCTCAACAGTGGACAAATCAGCCACTAACACATGATTTTCACAGAGCCCTGGAAGATGGGAAGGGCTGATGGTTAGCCCTCTGCTCAGACCCAGAAGGTGGAACAAGAGACAAGGGGAGGGACTTGTAGGTGAGCAGTTTTCAGCTGGATGTAGAGAAAACCTCTATAACCCAGGCTAACCCAGAGGGACCAGGCTGCCTCAGGGAGCTCCCCATCACTGAAAGATGGCCACTCGTCCAGAGTATTGTTGAAGGAATTCTTAGTCAGAAAGGAGTTGGATTCCAAGGCTCCTGAGGCTCTTTTCAGCTCTGACATTCTGAGACTGGGGAGGAGGGGAGGAAAGATTGAGACAGCAATATCTGGGTTCAAGTCCTGACTCTGATATATAATGACTGTGTGATCATGAGTAAGTCCATTCCTATAATTGACAACCTCTTAGGATTGTAGATTTAAACATGGAAGGAACCTTCAAAGCAATGTAATGCTATCTCCTCATGCTACAAATAGAGAAACTGAGTCACAGAGCTTGTAACTGGGCATGGCAGGGTTTGAACCCAGGCCTTCTTGAGTTCAACTGTTTGATGTTTCTGGGTGTCAGTTTCTCATCTATTAAAATAAGAATGACAATGATCACACTCCCTTCCCCTACTTGGATGCCTTGTGGGGAATGCTTTGAACAGCTTAACTCTAACTGTGCTTAATTCAATCAATGAATAGGAATTCCTTTTAATACATGGTTAAAGACCTATTCTGTCATGTGGCATTGCTTATTGCCAGTAATTTATTGCGCCTGCCTCAGCAGAACCACCGAGGAGCTTCCTACTAAGACACAGATTGAATAGCTGTGGGTCCAAAGGAATATTCAAAGGTCTTTCCCAAATTTAGATCCAGGATCATCCATCAAGAGCTGGAAGGTCTTTGGAGGCTACCTTGCCCAACCCTTCATTTTCCAGTTGAGAAAATTGCAACCTGGAGAAAGGAAGAGTGTTGCCAAAATCACGGAGATCACGGAGTACAACCAGTATTTGAACCCAGGCTCTGCCTCTGACCCAAAATCCCATGTTCTTTTCACTGCACCAACTCAGCTCCTGACATGATTTGAATATGTGATCAGAAGATTTTAGAGACAATTAGAGAGGGGAGAATCAAAGATTCTTCAAGCATTTCAATTATCCCAAAAATCTCAATGGCCCTATTTCAAAGAGCAGAAATAATTCAAAAACCCCACCAGGATTTGAAGTCAAAGGCTCCTTCCCCCGCGGCGCCAGAGCTATGAGGATTGAAGTTACCGCCAAGTAAGGCCAGATAAAATTTCTCAAACCTCAGAGGTACAAATCATTCATCAGTCCTGCAAAGGCAACTCTTGAGACGTCAGACTTCAGAAGCCCATGACTCATGTTTTAAAAATTAACCCCAAACAGCTTGAAAAGTAAAGTCCCTAGTCAAAATTTAAAGGGCAGTGATACACCACGCAAATGTAAAAGGATCAGACTTTACAGTGATATTTCCCAAAGACAAAAGCAAGCTAAAAGGGTCTTCTAAGCAGGATGTAACTATCACTGACTGGTATGGGTACTTGGAGCTGCCATCAGAGTTTCAGAAATTTTTATTTCTACAGGAAAAGATGATATAGGTCTGGAAGATTTTCACTTATTTACCTGGGTTTGGAGCAACACAGAGTCCTGAGCTATTCTGGTCTCAGAAAAACTTTACTCTAAAGGAAATCATTCAAGCCATCTTATTTCTATTTAATAATACTCCCCTGCTCCCCTACCCCACTACACATACAGTCCTTCTAAATGCCTAATGATGCAAAATGAAGTCAGAAGGACCCAAGCAAGCCCTGATAGGTAGTGAGCTACATGGCGCTCCCCACTCACATCAGAAACCAGTAAATTACACCGTTGTAGTAGGCAGTGCCAGGATGTTCAAGTGGTGAGAATCCTATGTTTAAGTGGCTACCACAAAGCCCTTATCCTCTTGTCTTTTCCTATCTCCAAATAAACAACCAACTTAGCTGAGAGAATGCACACCCCTCCCTTCACCACAGAGGTGGGGGACTGTGGGTATGGAATAGTGCATATACTGTCAGGCACTGGTTGGTTTTGCTGAACTCCTTTTTTCCCTCTCTTTCAGTCTTCACTACAAAGGATGGCTCATGGGTAGAGGAGGAAAGAGGGATATAAACATGATAATATAAAAATTAAGATTAAAAGATTAAAAAAAATTTTAAGCATCCAACTTTCTGGTCTGTGTAAGAGTTCATAAAAAGGAGCCCCAGAGACTGGTTTCCCTGGGGAAACATTTCTGTCTCCTAAGGACCCAGGAAAGCATAGCTGCAAACGGCCCAGGAAATGATTCCTTTTAAAAACCAGGTAGGATTTAAAGAGCTCAAGGGGAAGGCTCTGGACTATAATCACAGTTAGGAGTACTGGGAGTTCAGGAGACAGCCTCCCCATGTTAATGTCTAGTAGTGATTTCCCACAGCGTGGCTACTTTAATCCTGACACTACCCAGAAAACCCAAACCATGACTGTGAATCCCCGTGACACAAAGTGAGGGCATATTGCACCGGAATTTTCTGATTAGGAGAACGGTATGCATACCTTTCATTGCCATGCCACAGTAAAGGAAGCAAACTGGGAATGTTGAGCCTGTAGAAAAGAAGGGGGACACGCCGATAGTCTTTACATAAATGAAAGACATGGAAAAGGGATTAGATTTGTTCAGCTCGGCCCCAAAGGACTGACAGGAAGGCTCTGCAGACACTTTTCTGGAAGCCATGGAGGTGGCAAAAGAAGTCTTGCTTGACTGACAGCTGACTGGCTAGAGACACCATGCATAGTCGGAGGGAAAGAAACCTCTTGTTTGAGAGGGAGAAATAGAGAGGGAAAGATGGGCTTTACTCTGCTATGAGCTGTGCTCATTGGGGCAGAGGCCTGACTTTGCTGAGAGATTAGTGGAAAAAGCAGAATCCCTTGCTGCTTGTTTGAATGGGAGAAACTTCTTAGAAGCCCAGAGCAGATCTGAGGAGCTTGGCAGTTTTCAGGCTTAAGGCACTGAAAAAGTGTAACACTCGGTGTACTGCCAGGGGTGGCTATGTGTTAAAAGAGACTTACTTCAGCTGGATGACATCCCAGCAAGTCACCAATAGTACAGATGGCTCCCTAAAGAGATCAAGGACATAGGAGTCGGCAGTCCAGAGTCATTGCTGGGAATGTTTCCCCATTTCCGTGCTTCTTGACTGTGTGTGCTCCCTTCCCCATGAATATTGTGTACATTGGAGAGAAAATGTGACCGAGGTTTAAGAACTGTTAGTTTTTTGTTTTTTGTTTTTTGCTTTTTGGAGGGCAATGGAGGTTAAGTGACTTACCCAAAGTCACACGGCTAATAAATGTGTCAAGTGTCTGAGGCTGGATTTGAACTCAGGTCCTCCTGACTCCAGGGCTGGTGCTTTATTCACTATGCCACCTAGCCACCCCTGTTAGATTTTTCTTAACCCTATTTTTGTCTTCTACTGAGTAAATGTTGCTTTTGCCTCCAGGTTTAGTAAATGTTTTATGTTTAAGAGTCCACGGCGTTGCTGTGATTGATCTGTGCAAATGGGAAGCATGCTGGTGGGTACTCAGAAGCTACAGTATTAAGTATTATGAATGCTTCCCTCACACCTGGGTCATCTCTAGGAACCCAAGAAAATGCAGTTAAGGCTTCATGGTTACTACTCTAGAGAATCCTCCTCACCCAGGTGGGGTAAGCAAATCAGCCACAACCTAAAGAAAGAGAGCCTGGGAAAAGCTGGGCTGCCCCAAAATAGTAACATTCATAACACTAAAGCTCAACGCACTTTGTAGGCATTATCATGGTTTAGCAGATAGAACATTCAACCTGGGGTCAGGAAGACCTGGACTGGAAATTTACATCTAGTACTTAGTAGCTATTTGACCACGGGCAAGTCACCTAAAGTCTCGGACCCTCAGTTTCTTTTGGTGGGGAGTGGGGATAATAACATTGCTTATCTCATAGAATTACTGTGAGGCTCAGATGTGTTAAAGTCTGGAAATTCCACTTATCATCATCATCCTCACCACCATCATCATCCTCAACACCATCATTTGAAAGCTAAGGAAGTGTGGGGCAGTGGGCAGGAAGGAAGCTGCTGGAGTCTGGGGACCTGGTTTAAAGCCAAGCTCCGTCACTCATGGCCTGTACACTCAGCCCCTTTAACCTCTAAAAAATAAAGAGGAAGGAAAAGGGGGCCTTCCAATGGCCCATCTTGACTTAATCAATGATCCTAGGAAGACTCAGGGGACCAGAAATGATGTTCACAGTCACACAATTAGCACAGTCAGAGGAGGCACTTGGACCCAGGTCTCCACTGCTCTATCCTGCCTCTCATCACCATCACCGCTGCATCTGACAAGTGCTCAGGACTGTTCCACACTAGGGAAGGGTGAGGGCCGAGCAAAGATGAAGAAGACCCAGCCTCCATCCCTGAGGAGCTCCCAGGCTAGTCTGGAAGACCTGCTCACCAATTAAGAGCAGAGCAGAGGAGATACACCGTAAAAATAAACTGCACACACTTAGTGGGACGCATGCATCCAAATAAGCCTCGTCCTTCAAAAGCCTCCACCCCAGGAGGCCAAGCACTTACTCAACAATGCTGCTGAACCCCAACATCTGCCTCCCAGGCAGAGACACAGCCACAACAGCGACTACATGGAATCCCTTAGCAGGAGCATGATCTTGGTCGGGGTTGCCTCCAGCTTCAGGCTTCCTTCTAGAGAACATG
Organism: Pseudocheirus occidentalis; assembly: GCA_028646575.1. Taxonomy (NCBI): domain Eukaryota; kingdom Metazoa; phylum Chordata; class Mammalia; order Diprotodontia; family Pseudocheiridae; genus Pseudocheirus; species Pseudocheirus occidentalis. Next base: position 190,167,940 of record CM053601.1, on the reverse strand, counting down.
GCTTTCCCTGCCTCTCAGGGAAGCAGGTGTGACCCTGTATCCAGCACTGACATCTCACACACAATTCAGACTTTGGGATGTAGCCCTGGAAATGATGACAATATCCCTTCCCAGCTCCTGGCCTTAGTTCTGTCCCCTTCAAACAAGGACACTGAGCCACCTGAGGGCTCCCAGGGAGCTGTGAAGAGGAGTCTCTACTTTCTCTTCTAAAGACCAGGGTGTTTCCTCCTAGACTTACTAAGGATCTCATCTGTTAACTTCTCCATTTGAGCCCTAACTTCAGATGAGAAGAAGGCGCAGGGGCAAGAGTGTTGCCAGCCTCAGAGTAGAGCCCCCAAATCTGCTCTGACACCGCCTAGCTGCATGACCTTGTCCCCTTGTCAGTCACCTTGCTTCTCTGAGACTCAGTGATGCCATCTGTAAAATGGGGAGAATAATGCCTCTCCATGTCTGACATCTTCTCCAGTTCTAAATCTGTGACTCTGGGACTTCTCCCTCCCACAGGGATGTTCTAAGGTGTGAGCTCCAAGCAAGGGAGTTATTACTTCCATATTATTTAATCTTTTAACATGTATTATTGATGTTACTAGCTATGTGACCATAGGCAAGTCACAAAGTCTCTGATCTAACATATGATCTGAATCAAGTCCCATTTCAGATACATAAAGGCTATTACCCTGGGCCCGTTACTTTATACCTCAACAGTCCACAGGCCACACTTGAAGACTGTAAGCTACAGGAGAGTTACCAGTCTATTTAGTGGAAGGAGTTCCCATAGTAAGAGGTCCCATCATTGATAAGAACACAGGTTGAGATCCCACCACAAAACAAAATCAACATTTCTACTCATTTCCCATGCGTCCTGAGAGAACACTACAAAAGTCCATCTTTTTATAAGCAATATCCAAGGCCTTTCAAAGGGCCTGGATGTGAAGTCCATTCTATACAACGCAGAGATGCTTGCCAGCTCCAGGTTATTGCTGGCAGCAAAGTAACATGTACGGGTGTGTGATGGCCTGATAAACAAGACAAATTTAGTCTTAAGAATGCCACCTGGAGAGAGCCTGGCCCCCGTGATGCCACAGCGGGAACCAAGCAGGCAGACTGGGCACATTCCCACCTCCCCACCCATCCTTTCAACTTTGCTTCCATCTCAACCCAAGAAAGGAGGCCACTGGCTGCTCGGCAGCCATCAGAAAGCAGAAGCACCACTTACCCATGAGCAGGGTCCAAGGCGATGGCCCGTGGCTGGTCCAGATCTTGCCAGAAAAGGACTTTCCTTGAGGTTCCATTGAGATTGGCCACCTCAATTCGATTAGTCTCTGAGTCCGTCCAGTAGAGCTTTCTCCCAATCCAATCACATGCCAAGCCATCAGGGGACACCAGGCCAGAGATGATGACATTCTGCGCCGCGCCCCCTGACTGGTTAAAGTACGTCTGCTTGATGGCTTCTTCACTCACATCCGTCCAGTAAATGATACCCTGGGAGTACTGGAAGTCCACCGCTGCTGCATCCTCCAGGCCACTCACCACGATGCTGGACTCCAACTTGGCTCCGCCAGCATCCACCAGCCTCACATCCCGGCGGTTGGCGAAGAGCAGGAGTGGAGAAGCTGTGAAAGCAAAGCAGAAATATTGAACATCATCACCCCTGGTGACAAAGGATGATCCATTCAAATGGACCTTCCATCAAGATTGCGAGGCCAGGATGGGGAGTGATGTTACCAGGGTCACTTAGCTAAAAGGTGCCAGAGACAGGATTCAAATCCAAGACCGCCTCCCTTCCATTGCAGCATCACACAGTGCCTTTTTTCTATGATGCCACCATTAACAATCAGATCTCTAAGGATTTTTATTAATGGGCAGGAGAAAAAGAATTAAAGCATGGTAGTGTGTTCACTCATCAGCTAATAGGAACTGACAGCCGTCTCCCCGTATTTAAAGGGCTGTCACATAGAAGACAGACGAGCTTTGCTAGATCAGGACTAGGAGCAATGAGGGAGATGCCCTGAAGAGGGAGATGTAAGTTCCAAGTCAGGAAACACAAACAAACTTCCTAAGAATGAGAGCAAGTAAAATGAGACATCTGGGGAGGGAGGGAGTTCCTCATAACTGGAGGAGCCCAATTAGTGACTAGAGAGTCATTTGTGAGGAGCTCAGCGGCATAGTGGAGAGTGGGCTTCTCAGGGCAATTGTTTTCTGTCTCTCTGGCATGTCGGCAGGGGAGGTCTGGCCTGTGGGGCTTTAGCTGGGACATGAAGGAAGCCAGGAGAGGGAGATGAGGAGAGAGGATTCCAGGCACTGAGAACAGACAGTGAAAATGACTCGAGTCTGGAGATGAAACGTCTGGTTCCAGATACAAGGCAGCCAGAGTCGCTGCTGAGGAAACTCCCTGGGCCAATGCACAGCGAGAGGTCTTTTGTGACTCGGAGTTAGAGTTGCTTGGGGTCCATGGGCATCCGAGGCAAGACTTGAACCTGGGGCCTCTGGGCTCAAATGTAGCTTTTTCTGAGCTCATTAAGCTTCAACCATAAATAACTTTTCAGCTCTTCATCAGTCTGTTTGAATATCATGACACACACAGCAAAGGAAAACTAGCCAGCCCCACCAAACCAGGCCAACCACATTCAAAGGCCCTGAGCCAACTGGCTGTGCGTGCATAGGCCTGGCCCCAGACTCAGGAAACTTTGGTTCTAGCCCTGGCTCAGAAAGGTGATGGTTTTTCAACTTGGCAAATCATGTCTGAATGTAACAGCCCCAAGCCCAAAGGAGAGGCTGACAGACAGAGAGGAGACTTGTACCTCCCAGGGCCCACAAACAACTACAGGAAAACCAGGGAGATTGGAGTGGGCTTCCCAGAGAAGGGGGCACTTGAATGGAGCCTTGAAAAAATACACTAAAGATTTTGGAGAAAGGCAGGAATAGAATCAGATCTGTACCTTAGGAGGATGATTTTGACAGCTGGAGGGAGGACACAATGAATGTAGGAAAGTGTTAATGATTTCCCCACCCCACCCCCAGTTTTATGCATGAGGAGACTGAAAACATAAGTGCCCTCCAGTTCAGGGTTCCTGTTCCTTCACCACCGGCCACCCCCAGATGTGAAGGACGAAGTGGGGTTGGGGTAGGGCTGTTCCAGATGCTCGTAATTTGCCACTTCTAATTCCTCCTCCTTCCTCCCCTACCCCAAACAGCTGCTCCCAGTGAATCCCAAGGTTCTGCAGATAGACACACATCAATCATTCACACTCCATCCGAAGTCAGTTTTCATGAAGTTTCACTGAGCCCCCAGCAGCCAGAGGAGCTGTTCTTGGCAGTTCCTGACCATCTGTGCACATTTTCCCCATGAACCTCACCCAACATGATTAACTTCTACAGAACAGATCCTGGCTGTGGGCCAAGTATGGCCCCAGATGTTCCCTTGGGAATAGGAATCAAGACCAATTAGGCAGACAATGAAAACCAGGTAACTCAATCTCCTCCTTTCTCAATTCAATTTCATTTTAATTAAATGAAATACAAGTTCTCTTCCTAAGGACCCTTGAATTCTGATCTCCCCACAGCTGAAGAGGAGCCTTGCCCCTTGATGTAACTTTGTATCTGCTATGAAACTTTGATTTAACATCATATGCTGGGTCACTAGGTCTATCTCTTCTTCCTCTGTATAGGAAGCTTCTTCCTAAAACATCAAGCTGGGAAATAAATGCAATGCTCCAGCGTGTGATCTGACCAGGGCAGACTGCACAAGGGCCCATCACCACTTTAATCCTGGTCAGGGGCCCCGCTGATTTCTAATGCAGTCCAACTACCAGCTTCACTCAGTTGTGTTTGCTTTCTGAGTGAGTTTTGTCATTATAATTGCAGGATTGGGAGTTTTTCGATGGGGTTTTTTTATTCCTTTTTTCTGAGCTAAAAGCCTCAGATCTTTTGCACACAAATAGTTACCCAGTCAGCCTTTCCCACGCATTTATCACGCGCTTATGATGCTGATTTTTTTTTCCAAATTGAGTTCAGTATTAAAGTTTACATTTATCCAAATCCAATATCACTGAATTAGGTTGAACCCAGTGTTCTTATCTGTAAAAATCTCTGGATACCAACTTGGTCACCCGATGTGTTAGGGATCCTTTCAAGCTGTGGGTCATGGGAAAGTGTAAGAACCTCATAACAATGGCCTTACCTAAACCACAGCAGAGAGTTAAGCAGAGCCCTGGGGCACTCCAGTGGAGACCTCCTTCTGAGGAAATGTCTCCTAATGAAGTTCTGCTGAGCACACAGAAAGTGGTTAAGACACACATGCTGGGATATCATCTGATTGGACTATTGAACCACTTTGTTAAGTTCTCAATCACCCAACTCCCATCCACAGGGAAAAACATGACACTTTGTCAAAAGAGCCCTTGGGGGGGGCGGCTAGGTGGCGCAGTGAGTAGAGCACCGGCCCTGGAGTCAGGAGGACCTGAGTTCAAATCCGGCCTCAGACACTTGGCACACTAACTAGCTGTGTGACTTTGGGCAAGTCACTTAACCCCAACTGCCCTCCAAAAAAAAAAAAAGCAAAAAAAAAAAAAAAGAGCCCTTGGGGAAGTCGTCTGTCCACGTAGGAGCCTATCCCAGGTCCCTTTCAGTCCTGACACCCTATGGTCCTAAGACCCAGTGCACAAATACCTCAAAGGTGTCTATGATCTCACTGATTGGGAATTTTCTTCCAGTAAAGCAGATGGTCACCCCTCCACACCTGCCCATTCTGCCCTCTGGCCTCCTGGGGGGTCTGCCCCTCCTGTTGAGATCCCTAGTGCTCTGGTGCTGGCTGTCAGTCATCCCTGCCAACATGACAGCCCTGATCAGTCAAAATTGAGGTAAATTGGAGCAGAATCTAGCATGAAGAGAGTACTTTAAGGCCTGGAAAGCCCTTTTCTAAATCATCTGACCAATCCGGAAAGGCTTTCTGGAAGGGGTGGCCTCTGAGTGGAGCATCCCAGGATGGACAGCAAGCGAGCATATTAATAACCCATCTCCCCTCAGCTGAACTCAGCCCTTTTCAGTGTTTGGAGGCACATGCCACATTCCCATTTGAAGGACACAGACCTGTATTCATTTCTATTACAGAAAGTCACCATTAGAAGGGGCCCCAGAGACCATCTAGGTCAGACAACGTCTACAGAAAGGCCCTATGTGCTATGGCCAGCAAGGGATCCTCCACTTTCTACTTGCCCACCTCCAAGGAAAGGCAACTCACTACTTTAAAAGGCAGTTTATTCGACTTTTCAGCAATTCTAAGATTTCACAACTGATTTCTGACATCGACTCTAAATCTGCCACAAAGAAACTTCCCCTCCAGGCTCCTGGTCCTGCCTCCAGGGTCCAGCAGAATAAGCCAAATCCCTCTTCCAAATGACATCTTCCAATAGAGAAGAGAGCAGACAAAGCAAGGCATTCTGTTAACAGACAAGCCGGTGGAATGGCCTCTCCAGGCTTCTGCTACACACTCGCTCTGGTCCGTTAGCCCTTCCCTACTCACTGGTGAATCCCCGAGGTCAGACGCGGTAAGGGGCTAGGCACAGCACGCTGTATATGTAACCCCACGTCTTAGCTCTTCCCGGTTCCCAGATTTCTTAGACAACCTTGAGCAGTACTTGCCATTATCCCCATTTCACAGATAAAGCTGAGACTTAGAGAACTTCCTTTAACCAGGGACTCCCAGCTAGTGTGAGAGGGGCTCTGCTATATCTTCCTGACTCTAAGGCAGTAGCTAGGCGGCCCCATGGATGGCGTGCTGGGCCAGGGGTCAGCTAGACCTGAAATCAGATCTACACCCAGCCACTTACCAGCTGCTGCCTGCCTCAGTCTCTTCAACTGTAAAACGGGGATCATAACCACACCTACTTTATAAAGCTGGTGTGAGGAATCCATGAGCTGGAGCATTTAGCACATAGCAGTCATTAGGTAAATGCTTGCTCCTTCCACCTCCCCAGCTCCCTCTCCATTACATAGTAGGTACATTAAAAAAAAAACCACAAAGTTTTAAGAAATAAATGAATGATTGATGAGAAATGTTGAGGTTGGGAAGATGGCTCTTGAGAATTGAGAAAGTCAATCTATGTCCATAAGCCTCAATTTTCTCATCTGTAAAGTGGACACCATGACTTCTGAGGTCCCTTCCAGCTCTAAAATTAGGCTGCTACATGGAGTGAAGAGAGCTGGGCCTAGTATCATGAAGACTTATCTTCCTGAGTGCAAATCTGGCCTCAGACACTTACTAGCTGTGTGACCCTGGCTAAGTCACTTTACCCCATTTACCTCAGTCTCCTCATCTCTAAAATGAGTCAGAGAAGGACATGGCTAAATGCTCCAGTATCTTTGCCAAGCAAACCAAGCAATGGCAAGCAATGGGGTCACGAGAGTTGGACAGGCCCCCAAATGACTGAACAAGGGTCTCATAAAGCAGGAGGGGAGCAAAGTCCCTAAGTGAGACCTCAGGGAGGCTAGCCTGCCTTCAGGCCCAATCCAGCAGTGGGGGTGGAGCTGAGTACCAAGACACAGAGGAACACTGCTAGAGGGAGGAAAAGATGTCTGAGTCTTAGCATTTGGCTTCAACACAAAACATCCCTTCTGCTTCCGCTGTAATCGCCACCCAAACTGGAAAGACAGCATTTTTTTGCACCCTTCCAGAAACTGTGTTCTTGTTGGGAGTCGCCGAGTTGGTCACGTTTTCCCTTTCAAAGGCGAGCAGCTAAAAACCTCTGACTTTGCCCACTGGCTCCCTGAATCAAGAAGCTGGAAGAAGCCCATGTTACCTTTGATGAATGAGGCTTAAAGAGACTGAGGTGGGGAAAAAAACCAAACAGCCCACACCTGCTTGCTCCTATAGAAACTGGGCCTCCAACGGACAACAATCTGAAGTGCTTTAATAACTCACATGCTCGGGTACCTGGAGGCTTCTAAAGCCTCCTTGGGTACTTTGGGGGAAAGCAGGACAATGGTCATTTCACAGATGAGGGAACAGAAGCTCAGAAAAATGACCAATGTCAGAGTTGGAAGGGGCAGAGCCAGGATTTCAACCTAGGTCTCTCAACTTTCAGTCTTAGACTTTACAGATGGAAGGGGACTTCAAATTCATCCTTCATTTTACCAATGATGGAAAGGAGGCACGGAGAGATTGCCTAGTTAGCCTAGCACCACAGAACCAGGAGAACTTGAATGAGGGTTTGAGGTTCACGGATTTAGAGCTGGCAGGAGCCTCCGGGCTACTCTAGTCCAACCTGCCCATTGTACGGATAAGGAAACTGAGGCTAGTCTTCCTGACTCCTTCTGACCATTAAGCTGTGCTGTCTCTCACTACTTTAGCACAGTTTTGGTTTTAGCCAGTAAAGGGAATTTCACAGGAGGAACCATCTTGTACCAATCCAATTGGCACCTCTGCCAGCTCTGGTCTTAGAGGCTTGCCTAGGGCAGAGCTGCTGAACCACATTAATGTATAATTGGAAACTAAAGAAAACTACAATACAACACAGAAAATGTTAAGATGTGGTTTTCTGAGACAATATGCACGGCAGGGAGCCTTTGGGAGGGTCAGAGGCTCTCCTTTGTACATGAATTTGACACTAGGGGCTTAGAGCTCCGAGAAGCTCAGCGATTGGCTAGAATGCAGCCAGTATTTGTCAGAGGCAGACCTCCAATCCAGATCTTCCTGCCTCCAAGCTCAACACTCAATCAACCACTCTACTTGCTTAAAATGCCGCCATTCAAAATCTATCAATTAATTCAGAATTTCTAAGTTTTTCAGTGAATGCCTATGCCAACTCATAAAGACTGTTGGCTTGGGAGTCAAATGACCTGCGTTTGAATTCTCACTCGGCCACTCTCCCCATCTGGGTGCAGCCAGCCAAGTTACTTCCTCTCCCTGTTGGAAACACTTCCCTTTTCTGTACAATGAAGGCATGGGGTGGGGCTGGATAATCCAGGAAGTTCTCTCCCCGACTCAGTCCATGATTCCTCCCCATCACCACCACCTGGCCTCCTTGGCTGCAGCCTCAAACCTTAGGACACTGTATTCTTCAGCCCTGGCAGAATGTAAGCTCCCTGAGGGCAGAGGCTTTTTGTGGGAGTGTTGTAGCTTTGGCAAAGTGCCCAAGAGTCGTTGACCATCTCTTCGATGTCCTTAGATAGAAAGAGGCCTTCATACCCCTTTCTGTCCCTCCCCCCATTAGAATGTGCAAATACTGCTGGGAGGGACCCTTGCCAACCTTGTGGCATTGTCTAGCACTAAGGCCAGGGACTAGATTTGTACCTTTCTTTCTAGCCCTGGTGCTTCTTGTGGTGCCCGGCACATAATCAGGGCTTGATAAATGTGCCTGACGCTCCCATCGTGGGAGGACAATTGTTAATTAAGCTGGCTTGTGTTTCTATAATTGCTTTAATATGGGAGGTGCATGTTGGTGCAGGAGCCCCCAGAACGAGGTCTGGCTGGATAAGGGGAAGTCTACCTGAAAAGTCCCAGCTCTACAGAGGGACCCAACCTCCCTGCTCCTGAAGGAGAGGGAAAGGAGGCCAGGCCCTCAGACTTTGGGGGGTGGCCCCTGATGCCAGGTCGGGGAGGCTAAGGAGGGGAAGGGCAGGAGACCTGGGAAAGAAAGAGCAGAAGAGGGGGGAGGGAGAAAAGAAAAGTGCTGGGGACTGAGCCTGGTACCAGGAAACCTGACTAAATCAGCTCCAGGACTTTTCCCAAGCTGTCTGATCTCCTCGGGCCTCAGCTTCCTTATCTGTAAAATGGGAAATACTAACACTGGCACTCCTAAGGATGCTGGGAAAAGAACTCTTTGTAATTCAAGACTTGAATTTTGAAATAATCAGAGGGCCAGGGATGGAATCTTAGTTCTGCTACCCAAATACTCAGACAAATCCCTTCCCCTTTCTGGGCCTCAGTTCCCTCCTCTGTAAGAAGGAACCCTCTCTGCTGGATGGTTGCTCTGAATCCTTCCAGCCTGTGGGTGGGAGTGGAGGAAAATTATTTGTTGTTAACTCTCAAATCCCACCAAGAACACAGGTCCAATGATGAGCAAAGCAAACCTGCCTCCAAAGCTGTTCTGGCTGCAGGTAAGATAAAAAATCTGATAGGGGGTAGGGGGGAGGAAGGAAAGAGAAAGGAGAATAAGGAAAGAGGAGAGGAAGAGAGAGGAGAGAGGAGAGGGAGAAAGAAGGAAGGAGAGAGGGGGAAAGAGGAGAGGGAGAAAGAAGGAAGGAGAGAGGGGGGAGAGAGGAGAGGGAGAAAGAAGGGAGGAGAGGGAGAAAGAAGGAAGGAGAGAGGGGTGAAAGAGGAGAGGGAGAAAGAAGGAAGGAGAGAGGGGGAGAGAGGAGAGGGAGA
>CM053601.1:190115228-190150575 GCA_028646575.1 Pseudocheirus occidentalis | reverse complement strand
ACAGAGAGAGAGAGAGAGAGAGAGAGAGAGAGAGAGAGAGAGAGAGAGAGAGAGAGAGAACAAGAACATTAACCAGGAAAGGTTAGACCTTGAAGGGAGACTGGGGTTATGTAACTCAAAAGAGAAAGGGGAGGGCATACCAGGTAAGGGTTTCAGCCTAAGCAAAGGCAAGGCAATGGGAAATGGTATGATTTAGATGGGAAACATTTGCTCTTTGGTGGTTCTGAACTGTTTTAGGAATCCAGGAGAATGTTGCAAACAACAGAGAGACTTAGTAAGTCAAGCAGGATTTGTTATTGGGTTGCTCCCTAATCCTGGGCATGGGTAGGTGTGTCCCTGATAAATTGTCCCTCTTTCCCCCTTAATCATTCCCAAAGATCCCTGCTGGTTGCTTCTCTTGCTGAAGCGTAATGAACTGGAGGATTCCATTCAAATACTGCCTGTGCCACTTGCTCTTTGTGTGACCTTCGACATGTCATGGCCTCCCTGAGCCTCAGTCTCCTCATCTGTAGAATGAGGGGATTGTGTTAGATGGTTTCCCAGGTCCCTGCCAGCCCTACGTCCCCTGGCTCCCACCCTCATTTTTAGCTTTACTTTCTCCAGCTGATTGCACAACTTAACAATCTGGCCTGATTTCCTTCATTTCCTGCCATTCCTCCTTTTATCCCCAGTGCTCTGTAACTTCCCCCATTCTCTGCTCAATCATTAGCCCTAGAGAGGAGTCAGGCCAGGGAGGAAGCTGAAAATGAGCACGTCCTCACAAGCAGGCAGAACTCCCATGTCCAGATGACCACGAAGCTGGGTCAGCAGTCCACTGAGAGGGAGAGGCACTCATGTGAGCGAGGAGTCGGGGCCCAGAGCTGAGGGGGGAAGCCTTTGGCAAACAAGCTTTTCCCTGAGACAAAGGACCATCTCTTAATAACTCTCTTCTCCAAGTCCCGGCATATACCCATCTCCAAGAAAGTCAAGTCAAACATGACCCAAAGAGCCAAGGAGCAGCACAAGGTGGGGTGAGCCATCATAGCATACGGACTGTGCAGGGAAAGCAGGCTGTGTGGCTGGAACAAAGAGGAATCAGCCACAAGCAAGAGCGAAAGCCAGCCAAGGAACAGCCCTCCATGCCAAGAAGAGGGCCTCCAGCACCTGGAGGGGGGCCCACTGGGGCACAGGCACACAAGCACCCGACAGGCAACCATCAGTAGGTCATGATCTGCATCACTGGAGGGAAAAGTACAGTGAGGAGACCTCAGATGGATCACTGCACAAGGACAGTTCTTAACCAGGGCTCAGTGAGCTTGTTGGTTTGGATTGATTTTTTTTTTGTTTTGATAACTATATTTCAATATAATTGGTTTCCCTCATAATCCTCTGTATTTTACTTCCTGCATTAAAAAACCTGACACTGAGAAGGGGTCTGCAGTTTCATTGGGTGGCTGCCCCAGGCTCAAAGGGCCAAAGACAGTCAAGACCTTAAGGAAACTGAGGCCTCTGGCAATTAGTCAATAAACATTTATTGAGAGTCTCCTAGGTGCCAGGCACCATGCCAAGTGTCGGGGATACAAAAAGGGGCAAAAGACAGTCCCTGTCCTCAAGGAGCTTACTATCTAATGGGGGAGACAATATACAAACAAATAGATCCAAATACGCAAGATAAATAGGAAATCATTGCCCAGAGAAGGGACCAGAATAAAGAGGCACTGGGAAGACTGCCTGGAGAAGGGGGGATTTTAGTTGGGACTTGAAGGAAGCCAGAAGACTGAAATGGAAAGGGAGCACCTTTGGGGGTATGGGGGTGGGGGGAACAGCCAGAGAGACTGTCCAGGGCTGAGAGATGGAGGGTCTTGTTCACAGAACAGACAGAGGACAATATCACTGGATTAAAGAGTGTGTGTTGGGATGAAGGTATAAGAAGGATGCAAAGGGAGAATGGGGCTAGGTTAGGAAGGGCTTTGAAAGAGCAAGCAGGGGCACCTGGAGAGTTTATTGAGTAGGAGAGTGCCATGGTCGGACACTTTGCAGCATGCTAGGGAAGGTAAACTCTTCAAAGGCTTTTTCAGTTTTATCTTTGCAACCCCAATGTGCCTAGCACAGTGTTTGGTGCCTAGTAGGTGCTTAGTAGATGTTTGTTGGTTTGAGTTACATAGGGATCACTCCCTGTCTGGGAATTAGAGATTTGTAAGAAAGGCAGTAAGCATCCATCCATGGTGGTTCTTAATGACTAACTCATTTCCCAAGCAAATAAGGAACAAAAAAGAATTAAAAGTCTCTTCGTTCTCTGGTCCCTTCTTCATACAACTGGCAAAACAATGTTCCCAAGGCACAGATCTGAGCAGGTCAAGAAGGTGTTCAACACCTTCTTGCTGAGGAGCCCGGCCCTTTGTTCCCTGAGCAATATGGTGCTACCTTGCCTTCTCAGTCCACATTAGGGACCTTCCCAAGCCCCTTCTTCCCAGACAAACTGCCTGACTAGCCCCCCCCCACCCCCTTTTCTGGGCGTCTCTCATTGTTGGCCTTCACCCAAGCCTGGGATGAGCTGCCTCCTCAGCTCAGTCTTTCACTAGTCACTTCAGACCCTACTTTTTTTTTTTTTCAGAACCTTTCCTCCTCTGATTCTCACTAGTTAAAAATGTTCTCTTCTTCCTCAGATTTTCCCAGAGCATTTTACTACAAACTTTCCTTGGTCTGTTTCATATGTATTATACATCTCAGTATCTATATGTGTGTTTAACCATGTACACAGTGTATATGTGTATAAACACATGAACATATGTACTCTACATGTCTGTATACATGTCAGATCATCTTCCCCCCACCCCCGAATATAACCTTCTTGAAGGCCAGGATGCTTTTGTTTTTGCCTCTGTGCCCCTAATTCCTGGCACAGATGTAGGGACTTGATACATGTCTGTTGACTGAGGGCAGGCAGGGACTATCTTGTTTTCATCTTAGTGTCTTTAAGAGCACAATGCCAGACATGTGGCAGTGACTCGATGCATGTATGTGGAACGGATGTAGAGTGTTAGGGAACACACCGACCCCAAAGAAGACAAAGCCCCCACGTCCACCAATATTCATGGCGGCATGATGCACACCCTTTGACCCTAAGCCACCAGTCCTAGGTCTGTACTCCCAGAAGAGATTGAAGGAAGAGGGAAAGGACTCTTACAATACTTCTAGCAGCTCTGTCTGCCCTGACAACCCCAAACCCAACCCACAAATGGGAAACAAAGGAGGTACCCATCCATTGGAAAATGGCTGAATAAGTGATGGCGTGTGAATGTGAGAAGAATGAGATGACTTCTAGGAACTGATGCTGAGTTCAGCAAGAAGAACGGGGGAAATGATACACAGTTAGCCCAGTGCCCAATACATGGCAAGCACTTGCAAGAGCTTTGTGACCTGACTTGACAATGACTCACATGTAAGCAGGAAGAAGGAAAAAACTGACCTGAATTCTGTTGAATTTTCATGATCAAACTCGGTCCGGGACAAGAGTTGGGAAACTGAACTTGCCTCCACTCTGTGCCAACCGAGCCGCTTCTGACTACAGAATATTGCCTGCCCTTCCGGTCACATAAATCCATCTGTGCCCCACCAGACAGAGCTGATCTACCTATACCCCACTAGAGAGAACTGATCCGTCTGTGCCCTGTCAGACACACAGATCTATGACCCACCAGACACAGCTGATTTATTGACCAGTCCCTTTGTTCTTTTTTTCACAAGGGAGGGCTCCCTGGGGTGGAGAGGAGGCGGCATATACTCCAAAATGAAGGTGACAGAAGAACAAAAACATCACTAAAAGTGAGGTGGTAGAAAAGGGATGTCAGTGAGTAAAGATCTTCATTCTTGAGAACGTCACATACAAGGCAAGATGGGAAAAGCATCAGGAACAGGCGAGAGAGCCTAGGTTTGAGGAAAGCGAGGGCCGCGAGGATGCCAATAGTTATCAGTGTGGCCACCACAATGGCCATGGCGCTTCTCCCAGAGATCATCAGGATGGAGTTCTAGAATTGTTTTTTCTTGAAAAATTGATTGTAAGAAGAGTGCCGGCTGGAGTAGCTGCAGTTCTTAGGAAAAGGTATCTTGTCAGATGCCAGCCTCATTTCGAGCCAACAGTGGGATGAGGAAGCCAAACAGAGTGGCCTAGTTCCCAGGAGGAGTGTCATCCCTAGGGTATAAACTCTTGGAGAAACATGAGTACTTGAACTGGGGCTCAATATTCCCAATTTGTAATCTCCACAGTGGTGAGCATGGAGGAAGCGCCCCAACAATGCTCACTGACTAGCTGGCAGTTGGCCTGGATGCTAAGGAAAGGCAAAGGCTGGGAGGTGGAGGGAAGGGGCAGGAATACTGGGTCGTGTTTTTGAAGAGTGGTCCCAGGGAGCAGAGGTGAGGCTGCGAGGCCCTGAAGCACAGAGCCTATATAGGAGTCATCTCGTATGGCCCGTCATTTTACAAATAGGGAAACTGAGATCCAGAGAGGTGAACACAGGGAGTCACACAGGGAGAGCAACACATGAAATGTGCAGAGGCAGATCTGGGCCCTGACATTTGGAGGATTCCAACGGCTGGAAGAGTTGTCCTGAGAGGCAGTAAGTTTCCTGTCTCTAGAGAGAATGAAAGGTCATCTAGAGGCCTACAAGCAAAGGCTAGATGACCAAGCCAATGAGCATTTAGTAAGTGCCTACTATATGCCAGGCATTATGTGAGGTGCTGAATGTTCTAAACAGGATTCCTGTCCAGAGATGAGTTGTACAAGAGGCCTCTGAGGTCTCTTCCAGCCCCAAGATTTAGTGCAAATATAACCCACCTGGCGGAAAAGCCCATTTGCCAAAGAGGCAAATCAGCGTCTCCAACTGCCCATCATCTTTCTTCCCTTGGCAGTCCATCTGTCAGCCAGTGCACAGTTACCAAGCATCTCCTGTGGGCCAGGCACTGTCCTGAGCACTGGGAATGCAAAGATACACCTTATTTCTTCCCAATGCTGCTAGACCACAGAGGGCATATTGTTCTGGCTAAAAAGGCTGAAACAAGGGAACGGGGCTAGATTGACATGTGTCTCAGAAAGCCACAGAACATCTGGAAAAGAAAACAAACAGTCACACAAACCTACCTTTGTATCTGACTCCGACTTTCCTGGAACGTTTCAGAAAGAAAGCAACAAGTCAACTTTATCATCCCTGGAAAAGGAAGAAGCCCAAGCACACCTAAGCCCCTCTCCATGCCGCTAGGCTCGCCCTTTGAAGGGTCTCCTGATCAGGAGAGGCTCTGTTCCAGCTGTCAGGGCCCAGGGCTGACTTGAGAGGGACAGACTAAGAGAAGAGCTGCTTCCGGCCGTGGGGAGGCCCTTCATTTGACACAGGGTAGGAAGGGGCTTGGGTACGAGGAAAAAGCCAATTAAAACATTCCTCAAAAACAAAACACAACTTGAGCTTCTTTTCCAGGTACCTCCCGCCCATGGCCCTGCACCATTCCCCTGGGGCCTGATTCAGAGGACGACAGCTCTAGAACCACAGGAGATCCCAGAGGACCATCCATTCCAATTCCTTTATTTTACAGAGAAGGAAACTGAGGTGTGAAGAAGGCAAGGGACTTGCCCAAAATCATAGCAGATCCAGAATGAGAACCCCAAGCCCTCTGAGTTGGGGTGCCAGGACTTAGCTGTTTGTTACTGACTCAGAATATGTCCGGGGAGAAGGAGCAAAGGGCATCCCAGGAAGCACCAGCTTTGGGAGCCAACACCCTAAGACGGAGCAAACTCTGGGGCTTTGACCCAGATCCAAAGTTTGGTGAAGGCCTCCTTTTATGTCCGCAGAGCCCAGGGAAAAGAGGAGAGCAGCCAAAAAGGAAAAAGAAGGAAGGTAAGGAAAAGAAAGAGGGCAAGTCACTTGAGTACCTCTTGGGGGGCCTATTTTTTTAATGCACTGAAGACAAGAAATGTGGCCAGCAAGAAAGAGAGACCAGCAGGCTGATTTCATCAGCCACTGCCCAGCCTTGCCCTCTGATGTTTAGGGGAAATGCTCGTTCTGTGTGGTATTTGTCACACTCAGAGAAGAATTAGTCAAAATAAAAATCCATTTTAGGGAACCTGTTGAAGTTATAAGCTGGGGACAAAATCATCCATCCACAAGCATTCATTAAGCACCAACTAGGTCCCAGGCAATATGCAAACCCCTGGAGATACGGTCTCTGCCCTCGGGTTTCTATTTAGTTGGAGGAGACAGTATAGACACACACATACACACACACTCTCTCTCTCTCTCTTGCCATGAGCAGAGCCAGGGGAGGGGATGCCAAAAAAGCTTCCTGTAAAAAGAAGGTGATATTCTGACCGGGACCTGAAGGAAACCTGGGGAGTGTATAAAGATGGGGTAAGGAGGCAATGTATTTAAGGCATGAAGACAATTGGTGCAAATGCTCAGGGATGGGAGCTGGGATTCAGTGTAAAAGTGACCACAGCAGAGTGTGGGTGAAGGGCAGGGAAGGGGAGTAAGTCTGGAAAGGTTGCTGGGGCCAGGTTAGAAAAGACTTTAAATGTCAAAGACAGGAGTTTATATCAGGGACCTCTGACACTTCTTAGAGTACTAGAGTGACATTTGTGGTCTTTAAAGGAGGTTCCTTGGGCAGCAATGTGGAAGGTGGCCTTGAGGGGAGAGATCAGAGATACCAGGTAGAGGCCACAGGCCAAAGGGCAGGTGACAAGGGCCTGACCAAGGGTGGGGACTGTAGGAACAGAGGGAGGTCTGCTGTAGATCAATATTGCATCTAAGTGTGGTAACAGGTTGGGGATGGCATGGGTCTAGAGACCAGAAGAGAAGAGGGTGAAGACAATGGGTGCCTAGTCTGAAGAAGAGAAAACTCTGAGGGGACATGAAAACTGTCCCCAAGCCCAGAAGGGGCACAACACTGAACTGTGATAGGATATGTTCCGTTTGGCCCCAGAGAGGAGAACCAGGAACAATGAAGGAGGGCAAATTCGGAGCCAGTGTAAGGGGAACCTCTCAAATATGGGAGTTGTCCCCAAGTGGGTCATACCCTGGGATCCTTGCTTTACACCTCAGAGCCATCCAGCACAACCTCCCCCTCATTCAACTGAGGTGAGGTGACCTGCCCTACATCCCAAGAGGAGGACGAGGCCAAGCCAGAATTCACACTGGGGGTCTCTTGTCCAACCATCATTCCACACCGCTGGAGGCTTTCAAAGGTGCCTAGAAGACATCTGCTTTGTCAGGACCACTAGGGAAGACACATTTACTCCAATATAAGTTAGACTAGATGCCTTCTGGGGTCCCTCCCAACCCAGAGATTCTGCAATTCTATAATGTGTTGTTAGATTAGAAAGGTCTGTAACAGCCTTTGTAAGTTAGTGGCCAAAAGGTCCCAAACTCCACAGCTTACTAGCCATGGAGCCTGGATAAAGCTTGCCTGGCCTGGACTTGGGTGGGTGCACAATCCTCCCTGTAACACAGTGAGGCTGCACTGGAAGGCTGCTGAAAGTCCCTCCTTCTCTCTGCTTCTTTTGGATTGCCCTCTGCCAGAGGAGCAGGATGGCTGGATGCCCTCAGCAGGGCCCAGAGAGCAGCATCCGGTGAGGAAACACGCAGAATTTCAAACGCTGCTGTCACCATTGCAGCTGCTGCTCCTTCAGACCCCTTCAAATGCAAAGTCAGGTCATGGGCAGCGAAAGGAAAGCTGAACATTGTCAGTCCCTCCCTGGTTCCAATCTGATGACCCAGTCCAAAGGTTTCAGAGGCAACATCCTCCCACCCACCTGTCCAAACAGCCTGGCCTCCCATTATCATGATGGCCCCACAGCACACAGAGGAAAAGGAAGCAGGACAATGGGTCTGTGTGGGAATGTACAGGGCACCATACAAGCAGAGTCAGCCCAGAATGGCGCTCAGGAGAAAGAAAAGGCCCTGAGGGAAGGATGCACGCAGGGGATGAGGCAGAAGGCACTGCCAGAGCCTGGTGGAACATCCAATAATAACAGTGGCAAGCTAATGCTTGCACAGGCTTGAAGATCTGCAAAGCCTTTCCACCCATGACCTCATCGGATGTTCACAACCATCCTGAGAGGCAGGTTCTACAACCATTGTGAGCCCCATTTGAAAGATGGGAAAACTGAGGTTCTGAGAGGCTAGATTGAGCTAGGAAGCAAGAGAGATAAGAACAGAGACATAATGTGTTAAGTACTTAACTATGTACCAGACAGGGCAGCCGGGGGTGCCATGGCGCATAGAGGGCTGGGCCGAGAGTCAGGAAAACTCATCTTCCCAAGTTCAAATCCAGCCTCAGACACTCACTAGCTATGTGACCTTGGGCTAGTCACTTCACCCTGTTTGCCTCAGTTTCCTCATCTGTAAAATGAGTTGGACAAGGAAATAGCAAATCTCCAGTATTTCTGGCAAGAAAACCCCAAATGGGGTCACAGAGTCAGACATGACTAAATGACAACATGTGGCAGCCACTGCTCTAACAGAATCAGGCAGAATGTGAACTGTGTCTGCCCAGACACCAAATGGAAGATCTCTTTCTTCTTCCACTGTGCTACTAGAGGCCACCTGCTCCTGCTGTGTCCAGTTCTCATACAAAGGTAGAATTACTACTCCCATTTTACAGGTGAGAAAACTAACTCTGAAAAGAAATGCCAACGGTCATCCATTTGGTGAAGCAACTATCAGTGGACAAAGCACCGGGCCTGGAGTCAGGAAGACCTGAGTTCAAATGTGGCCTCAAACACTTACTACCTGTGTGACTCTGGGCAAGTCACTTAGCCTCTGTTCTGTTTGTCTTAATCCACTGCAAAAAGAAATGGCAAACCACTCCAGGATATTTGCCAAGATAATCCCATGAACAGTACTGCGGTGATGTTGTCCACGGGGTCACAAAGAGTCCAACAGGACTGAAAAGAAATCAAAGCAGAAAGGGTGGGATTTCAACTCAGTATCAATTTATTTATTTAATCAATCAATTTATTAAGCCCTAATTAAGCACCAAAGCTAGCATCCCTTCCTCACCTCTGGTATTTTTAGTCAGCTCCCTTGCTCAGGGGAAGTGCTTTCCTTTTCTTTATTTGCTTTGTTAAGCATTTCCCAATTTCATTTTTTAAAAATTAACATTCATTTCTTTTTAAACTGGGAGTTCCAAATTCTCTCCCTCTCTCTCACCCCTTGAGAAGGCAAACAATATGATAGCAATTATTCTGAAGTCATGCAAAATATATTTCCATATTAGCCATACTGCAAAAAATAATAATAATTTTTTTAAAAACAAGAAAAAAAAGAAAGTGAAAAAAGTATGTTTCAATCTACATTCAGAGTTCAATTCTTTCTCTCTCTCTCTCTGGAAGTAGAGAGTATTTTGCATCATGAGTCCTTTGGAACTGTCTTAGATAACTGTCTTGATCAGAGTAGATAAGTCTTTCACAGTTGATCACTGTTACAATGTTGCTGTTACTTTGTACAATGTTCTAGGTTCTGCTTACTTTGCATCAGTTCATACAAAGTCTTCCCAGGTTTTTCTGAAGCCATCCTGCTCATCATTTCTTAGGGAACAATAGCATCCTATTCAACGTGGTCAGCCATTCCCCAATGGATGGGGATCCCCTCAGTTTCCAATTCTTTGCCACCACAAAAAGAGCTGCTATAAATATTTTTGTACACGTGGATCCTTTCCCCTGTGGGATATAAGCCTGGTGGTGGGATTTCTGGGTCAAAGGGTGTGCACAGTTTTGTAGTCCTTTAAGTGTAGTTTCAAATTGTTCTCTAGAATGGATAGACTGGTCCTCATGTGGTACTTCAATGGCTGACTTTCTACTGGAGGAATATTTTGGAAAGACCGATTTCCTCCTCCTGTTTTATAGAACATTGTAGCAGGAAAACTCAGAATTCCAATGGTCTAATGGCTCTGGAATCTCCCTGATGTGGGTCGTCTCTCCAGTGATGCAGATCACAACTCATTCATGCTTGACCATCTTCAATAAATGGATGAATGAAAAAGCATTCATTAAGTGTTTACTACTTGCTCACCACTCTGCTAAGGGCTCCGGATACAAAGAGAAAAGCCAACCCCTTGTCCTGCGGGGCCTTACATCCCAAGAGAGGGAGATTATACATATAGGGAGGGAGGTAACAGCCACTGATGGGCAATTTGGTTTGCCAAGTTATAGGGATGGTCAGTGGAGTCGTAGGGAGTTAGACTGCCATTAGCAATGGCCACACTGATTGGATTAGGATTCCAGAAATGCAAGGGGTTAGGGAAGGTGCCCAGCAAATGGCAGCAGCTGGTAAGAAGATGGCAGGGGGGTAAAGGGAAGCTCGGCTGGAGTAAGCCTGGCATAGTGAGTCACATGAGGCATTCAGAACAGCAGGTCCCAGAATGAGAGTGATTCTCATCCATGTCCTGCCTTGAATTTGCCACAGAGAATCCCTCCCACATGCTGGAAGGCCCTCCATGTCTACTGACATCTCCAGAATACCAATGGAGAGGGTAAGGGAATAAGCATTTATATAGTGTCCACTATGTGCCTATGGGAAGCATTTTTTAACAAATATTAATTATTTCACTTGATTTTCCCAACAAGACTGGGAGGTAAGTTCTATTAATGTACCCATTTTACAGCAGAGAAAACTGAGGCTGCACAAGGTGCCATGACTTGTCCAGGGACACACAACTAGTAAGTGTCTGAGACCAGGCTTAAATTCTGGTCTTCCTGACTCTAGACTGGGGGCTCTGTGTACTGTGCCACCAGCTGCCTCTGGAACACACACACACACACACACACACACACACACACACACACAAAACCCTCTGTCCTTATCTCTAGATTTCCCATGCAACCAGTACATCTTTGTCATTGCTAAATTTCTTCATACGATGGATAGATATACATCCTTCACAATGTGTTTCTTTTCTCATCTGTAGGGCAGCATCTGTAAATTTCTCAATGAGGAGATGCCCAATAGAGCACGCACCCACACAGACACACACATACAAAAATGCATGAAATGTTTTGCTTTTGAGATCCTCCATGGGCTCGGCTTCCCCGCTTCCATTCCATACTTGACCACGCTCTTCTCACAATGTTTGATGTTGGGTAAAGACCAAGCTGAAATTATGCAACACTCCCAACTCATGTTTGGTGAATGTTCAACTCCAAGAAACCTCAACTCTCCAAGAGCAGGCTCTTGATGAGACAGTCCCTTTGGACCCTGGTTTTCAGTCTAGTTGACTTTCCAGAGGTCACACGCTGGTCTCCATCCCCACTCACAGTTCAGAGCAGGACCCAAGCCACCCTATTGAGAACTCTCCCTTACAGATTATTTTCCCTCTAAAGTCTTTCTCTCACAAAAGTCCCATGATCAGGAAAGCACAAGGATGACTGTTCCTTTTTTACAGATGGGGAAACTGAGGGGAAGCCTCTTGGCTAAAGGTATCCATCAGAGAGATTGGATTCCAAGCCTGGGTTCTTTTGCTCTATGGTCGGTGGTCTCCCTACTGCACAGAGAGAACCGTCTTCTCAAGCCTTCTCAGGGAAGAATATCCTCCCCTTCTATATTCTGACCATATGACCCAAGAATCCATTTAAGAAACCCCTCCTGGCAGAGATCCCCCGGCAGTCTCTAGGGGTTTCCAAAGGTCTGGGTAAGAAACAAGACCTTACAGCCCCAGGAGTGTTTTCATCCTTGCTGGTGGTTGAAGGTAGAGATTTTACATCAAAAGTGGATTTGGGAAGCCAACAGCTGGTTTAGAAGACAGATGATCTTCAAGAACAGGCCACAGACTTGTGAATCAGGACTGAAAAGAGAGGATCCTGGCCCTTGGTCAGGGATGGAAGGCATCTAAGGAGGGCTAGGACCAGGAATGGTAGCAGAAGCTCCAGACAGGCAGATTTTGGCTTCCTAAGCATGAGAGCCTACCCAAAGTGAGAAGTGGCTGCCCCCGGAGGTCTTCTGGCAAAGGCTGGACAGATAGCCATCAGGCTTAGTGTAAAGGGAGTCTTATTTACCTCCCTAACAAACAGAGGTGCTGGGATTATTGGGCAAGGCCCTCAAGCCTTCTGGGTCTATTTCCTCATCTGTAAAAATTGGGACAAGATGTGTTCTGAGTGATCACACTCACTGACCCTGTCCATCTGAATTCTGACCCTGCTGACATTCCCACCAGCCTGAGCCCTGACTCAGGATTTTTGCCCCAGGCAGCTCCCTACTTCCAAGGCCTCTGGAAGAAGAGTGCAGTGTGCTTGGATTTGTGCCTTTCCCAGGTCCCAAGGGGTGTAGGTGAACAGCAGGAAGTTATTCTATACTCTTCTGAAGAGAGGTTCCAAGTGGCTTTTCCTTCACCTGAACCTCTAAGGTCCAGACAAGCAGCTTGCCTAAAGAGGGGCAGAGACTTGGCCAAATCATACACAGCCCGAGTTGGTTAATGGTAGGGCAGGCCCTAGAACCCAGGGTCCCCAGCTCCCAGGTCCACGTGTTTTCCACATCCAACAGTAATAATCCAATCACTGCCTGAAATAGTTCAAGAGAGCTTGCTGGTTTCCCCCAACAGGAAAAGCCCTGGGTAACCCCATAACCACATACTTCCTGGGTTGGGGTTTATGACTGCTGACTTAACAGCCTAAAGAACCAATAACTCAGGCCCTGCCTCAGGATCTCAGCTCGGAGGCTCTAATCCAGGCATGGGAAGGGAGGAAGCCTGCACCAGGACCCAGAGCTTCAAACTGCCAGAAAAGCAGACGAACACAAATCATGAGGAGCACCCCTCCTCCAGAGAGAGCCGATGGCTACTGGAGGCCAGGCCCTGCCAAGTCAGCCCCGTAAAAAGTGCAGGGCAGGACCATGGAGTGCTGAACTGTGACTCAGGGCAGAGGAGCCGTGGGGAGGGGGCCTCAAGGACCAGGCCTGGCAGACAGGGCACAAACAAGCAGCTTTTCTGCGCTGGAAGGGGAGCAGGATTTGGGCTGTCAAATCAAAAAGCACTGATGGAGTGCCCAGATGTTTGTTATTCGCCGTTGGTCTGTTGACTCTTTGTGATCCCATCAGGGGTTTCCTCGGCATAGATACCGGAGTGGTTTGCCATTTCCTTCTCCAATCCATTTTACAGAAATGGAGGGGGGCAGCTATGTGGCGCAGTGAGTAGAGCACCGGCCCTGGAGTCAGGAGTACCTGAGTTCAAATCCGGCCTCAGACACTTAACACAAAAAACTAGCCGTGTGACCTTGGGCAAGTCACTTAACCCCAATTGCCCTCCATAAAAACAAAAAAACAAACAAAAAAAAAGAAATGGAGGCAAGTGGATGAAATGATTTGCCCAGGGTCACACCGATGAGAAGGTAGGCACCTACTCTGCTGATGACATCAGTTCAAGAAAAGGAGCATTTATCAAGGGTGTACAAGATCCCTGCCCTCCAGGGCTTCTCAGTCTAATGGGAGAGCCTACACGCAGATAAGTAGGCATATGCAAGATGTATAGAGACAGACAGAAGGCAATTCTTGAGGAGAAGACACTGGAGGGAAGAGAGGAGGCACTTAAGAAGGGCCTTCTTGAAGGAAGCCAAAGAAGCTGGTCAGGAGAGAGAGCATACCAGCCATGGGGACCAGCCAATGCCCAGGCATGGAAATACCAGTCAGGAGATAGCGTGTCCTGTGTGAGGAAGAGCCAGGAGGTCAGCACCACCACCGCTGGTCAGCACACTGGTCTCCAATTCCACTCACATTAGGCTGGGGTCCTAGGGCACTATGACAACCAAGCTCAGACAGGGAAAGGGGCAAAGTTCACCCCCTGAGACCCAACAGCAGAGGACCAGCCTACCCAAAACCTGAGGAGCCCAATGCCCATCAAGGGATAGCTTTGCCTCCCTACCCCTTTCCATAAACACTTCTACCAATACATGAAGAGGCTTGTGATTTTCAAGACCTAGAAGGTCACTAAGTCATCCACCCCCAGTGGAATAAAAATCCCTCCACAATGACCCCTTCAAGTGGTTTTCCTGTCAGCTCAAAGACCTCCAAGGAGAGCCCCAGTCCACTTGGGCCCAGCTTTAATTTGGTGTCAAAATAAAAAGGTCTTAGGGAAACATTCACCGAAATAGATAAAAATATAATGCAACACAGATAATGTTAATTTATAGTTTTCTAAGTCAATAGGCAGCCTGGAGGGATCCTTTTCTATTTGAATTTTACATCCCTGGTAAAGTTTTCCCAGACCTCAAACCTATATTTGCCTCCCTGAAACATCTACCAGTTGCTTGGGGTTGGCCTCTGGGGACTAGAAGAAGGAGGCTAATCCCTTTTCCAAGTAAGCAGCCCTGGAAGTGCAAAGGATACCAGTCATACCTTCCCTAAATCTTCTCTTCTCCTGTTGCTTCAGCTGAACAAAGAGTCCCTGAATCTCCTAGCTGGGAGTGACCTCAGAGGCAACCCATCTAGTCTCTCTTCCTGAGCATTTCCTCTACACAGCCCCTAATGAGTGGCCCAAAAGCCTGGCACTGAGATCTCCAGTTGTACCCCAATAGACAACTCCCTCTCTGCCCCAGCAGTGATGAAACCCAACCTTCCACAATCCACCTTCTAAACTCGTTTTTCAACTGTCCAGCAAGACCAGTAACATCTTAACTGTCAGGCCAGAGGGTCTTTTCTTGGCTCACACCCTTCCTGACCTCTGCAGTTTTGGGCACGGTGGAGCACCCTTTTCTAATAATAGCTAATATCTACAGAGTGCCTACGATGTTGCAGGTGCCAGCTGAGTGCCTTACAGTTCCCTAAATCCTGGGAAAGTAGGTGCTATTATCCCCACTTAACATTTGAAGAAAGTGAAGCAGACAGTGGCTGCCTGCCTTGCCCAGGGTCACACAGCCAGTGTGCGGCTGAGGTCACATTTGAATTCAGGTCTCCTGACTCCAGATAGGAGGCTCTGATCCACTGCACTGCCACCTAGCTGTGCCCTCCAAGGCAGGCACTGCCTGGCCGACCCAGTGCTTAACGCTGTCCTCCTCAATTTTCTCCACATTTACTTTTTTTCCCAAATCCCACTTTTCTCCATATTCCATACACAGCTGCCTACATTTCTGTGGGCTCTGGGGCTCACAACAGGCTTCCCTTGCAGCCACTAGATGAGGCAGCTCTGATTATCCCCATTTCACAGGTAAAGAAGCTGAGGTTGAAAGAGGGGAAGGGGAGCTAGTGAGTGTCTGAGCCCCATAAGCAGCTCAATTCAAACTGAACCAGAAGAGAAAACCCCATCTGTTAAATATCTGCCATATGGAGAAACCTCTGCTGGGCAATGGTGGAGAAGGGCCTGGATCTGAAGGAATCTGCAGCACCCCCTTCCCGCCCTCAGAAGGATTCCAGTCTGAGACAGATCCCCAATCCAGCCCCAACTCAGTGCCAGAGTCCAGAATGGAGCCATCCCTATATGTAAGAAGCCAGCACTGGGAAGGGCAGGGCCTGAAGCCACATCCTGGGGGCCCAGCTGAGATATCAGGCACCTATACAAAGGGCTGACCTACAAGGCAGCTTGGGAAGGGGGGCACTGGCATTTGGGGCAAGGGGGGGGCCATGAAAGACTCCAGGCAGCCCCCCTGCCTCCCCCTCCTCAGATCAGAGCTTCCTTCCCAGATTAATCCAAGCACCTCTGGGATGGGACACCTTGCCCCACAGCCCTCGAGCCCTATCACTGCCACTGCCAAATGCCCCACGGCACTGACACATCCACGCAGTGCTTTCCCCATGGAATGTAAGCTCTTGCTCCTGCTGCCTTCTCCGCAGTCCCTGTGGAGGAAGCACGTAGAGGCTTCCTGGACTGAGAGATGGAGTCAGCCCTACCATGCTCTCCAGGCCCCTCCATGCTGGAACTGAAGCTCCCTGAGGGCAGGTCCTGGGTGCCCCCAGCATCTAGTCCATGCCTGCCATGTGGTGCCACTTAACAATGGCTTCTGGGCAGACATAAAGCCCAGCTAATAATTGGAACAAGGCACAGAGCACCAGGCCTGGAGTCAGGAAGACTCCTCCTCCCACATTCAAATGCAGCCTCAGACACTTCTTAGCCATGTGACCCTGGGTGAGTCACTTCACCCTGTTTGCCTCAGTTTCCTCATCTGTAAAATGATCTGGAGAAGGAAATGGCCAACCCCTCCAGTGTTTCTTCCAAGAAAACCCCCCAAGGAGTCAGGAAGAGGCAGATAGGACTGAACAACATTGAGTGCACAGTATAAGAGGCTGAAAAGACAGAGCCTGCCCTCCCAGAGCTTCCTGTCTCTGTGACAACATGGAACCATGGAAAGACAGTGCACCTGGGTGTCAAAGGGCCTGCATTCAAATCCTGCTTCCTCCTTCCCAAGGTCCCTGGTGACTCCTTGGGATAAAACCCTTGCTTTACATACAGACTTAATTGCCTTGGAGGCCCCTTCCAGCTCTCAAGCCATGACCCTACAGACATGAGAATAATTATAAGGAGACTGCAGATGTAGAGTCTGAAGACCCAGGTTTGAATCCTGCCTTTACTCCTTTGGCACACCTCTTCAGCTTCCAGGGTCTCAGTTTCCCCATCTGTCAATAGGACCCCCAAGACCCCCTGTTCCACCTCTAATGGCTGTGCTGCCAGGAACATCCTCTCTGTGCCAGATGTGGTATTGGAGAACATCAGGAGAAGAGTCTCTGGGCAGGGAGAGAGCGGGCAGTGAGGAATAGGGAGGCTTTGTCAGGCACAGAGGACGAAAGGGATCCCTCTCGGGTGGCCTCAGGGACTGTCACTAAGAACAACAAAGAGACCAGTCTGGTGGGAGCAGAAGTTTCTCATAGGACAGTAAGTGGAGAATTGGGCAGAAGCCTTGAATGCCAGACCAAGCAGCTGCATTTTAGAATCTAGGCTCCTGGACTTCACATTCCTGTCATTTATTGCCAATGTCTCATTTTTCTGAGGCCCAGAGCGGAAGAAAGGGCTCATCCAAGGTCACACAGGCAACAGATAGGAGAAGGCTTCAAGCCCACATCACTCATCCCAAACCCAATTCTCCTACATCGACCTAGAGCCTAAAGGGAGCGTGAAACCCACCTAATCAGGTTCTTCATGTTCTGGGGACGGAGCTGAGGCCCAGAGGCTGGGAAGGGGCTCCTTCGTGGTCACCCACTCAGCACACAGGAGAAGGAGACCTAAGCCCCGATCCTCCCATGCCAGCTCCAGGCCTCTGCTTAGTCACAGGACAGCCGAGACCCACTTAAGTGGTCCCAGCTGTGAGGAGACACATGGCTACAAGGACCAGACGGAGTCTGTGACCAGCAGCCCCACACGGAAACAAGCCTCTCGTGTATCAGCAGAGGGATGGCACAGGGTGGAGGCACCCCCCATGAGGCTGCCAGCTCTAGTCCTGGCCCGGCCTCCTCTGAAGCACTGACACCTGGCCCTTCCAATTCACTGACCCAGGCCCTCCTGCCCCTGGTCAGGAATGCCGCCCACCAGCATCCTCTCTTCATTCACTCCACAAATATTTACTGAACAGACTCGGGGCAAAGCCCAGCAATTCACCTGTGAGATAAAGGCCCAAAGAGGGTGGGGCCCGCTGAGGCAGCTTCCTTGTAGCAGGCATCACCCCAATTATCCCCTGAGCTGATAAGGACAGGAGAGAGAAGGGCATTTAGAACCTCAGAAGGCTCCAGGTCTGAGGCCACCTCCCTCAATTTCGAGAAGAGGAAAAAAGGCGCGGGGAGAGTCCGACAATGACAAAACAATCCACAAGCACTGCTTAGGCACCGACTGTGTGCATTTAATGCTGGTGCTGGTATTATCAAAGACAGAAACAGAACAGTCCTGACCTGAAGGAGCCCAGGTGGCAATGAGGCCAAGACTGTGTGTGTGTGTGTGTGTGTGTAAATATACCCCATGAAAAGATATTTTATATAAGTTCCATATTTTATATAAACTCCATATTTATATTTGGATTATGTTTATCTCTGTATCAGAGATATCGATACCTGTCTCTCTCTCTATATATATACATATCTGTATCTGTACAACACGATGGACATCTAAGGTAGCTTGGGGGAGGAAATCTGACGGCAGGTTCAGTGGTACTTGAGCTAACTATGGAGGAAAACCAGAGATTTTGTCAAGATGAAGAGGGCGTGGATCCCGGCCCAGGGGGGCTGGAGCAGAACCAGGGAGATGGAACCCAGTGGGTGGCAAAACAGGCTAGTCATCATGGCTGGACCACAGATGAAGATTCACCCAGGGAATAAGCTGCAAGTCAGGAGACTCCAGATCTGAGTTTTCCATCATGAGAGGGGCAAGCTCATTTTGTTTGGGAGGCATTATTTTCTCACTGGGAAGAGGTCCTCAGGGTACACAGTCCCTCCACAGAGGCACAATAGCAGCTCCTGGCTCTATCTTTCCTGGGCTCCTGAAAGGTCACCCAGCCAGCATGTGCCTGACCTGAGGGCCAGACCCTCTCCCCCCAGCCACTGTTCCTCACTGCCTTTCCTGCCAAGAAGTGGATTAAAATCATGGCAGTTGGGACATATAAGGGCCAAGACTTAGTAAGGATCATCTCACTCTGGGAAGGTTGATGGCAAAGGGAAAAGTTGTCAGTCCCTTCCTCTCTTTCCATTCCCTCTAACCCGAGCCGTGTGTTCTGGTCAAATCGGCCTAGGCGAAATTCCCAGAATGGTGTGCTCCATGTCCCGTTTCTCATCTCTAGGCCTTTGTCCTGGCTGTGCCCCATGCCTGGAATGCTTTCCCTCCTCGCCTGTGCCTCTGCGGGAGGCCTTCTGTTCTCAGAGCGCCGTCTGCCTCATCCGTATGCCACACGGACGCAGCCGTCTTCTCATCTTCTTCCCCATTTGCTCATAGCTGGGTCAGGAGGACCTGGGGTCAGGAGGACCTAGGGTCAGGAGGACCTGGGCAGGAGGACCTGGGGGCAGGAGGGCCTGGGCAGGAGGACCTGGGGTCAGGAGGACCTGGGCAGGAGGACCTGGGGGCAGGAGGACCTGGGCAGGAGGACCTAGGGTCAGGAGGACCTGGGGTCAGGAGGACCTGGGCAGGAAGACCTGGGGTCAGGAGGACCTGGTCAGGAGAACCTTGGGTCAGGAGGACCTGGTCAGGATGACCTGGGGTCAGGAGGACCTGGGGTCAGGAGGACCTGGTCCGAGGCTGGCCGCAGACATTTCCTAGCACGTCACTTCACCTCTGCCTGCCTCGGCTTCCCCATGTGTAGAAGAGGGATAATGACAGTGCCCTCCCCAGATCAGATAACACCTGTAAAGTGCTCAGCCCAGTGCCTGGCACACATGTTCACTATTATCACTATTAGTGACCTCTGTGGTCCCTTCCAACTGTGAGTCTGTACCTGGACAAGCCACTCGCCCAGAGTCCTTAGAATCAGGGCACCCTAAATTCAAATCCTACCTCTGCCCTTGATGCAACCATAGTCAAGATGCTTCATCACCATGCCTCAGTCTCTCCCTGTGTAAAATTGAGATAAGGACACCAGCGGCGACCAGCTCTCAGAGCAGACGTGAAAGTCAAGAGAGAGCTGGGTCGGAGAGCTCTGGCCAGAAAACTAGCCATTGTTATTGTTGATACGGTTACTTCCCTGCCCTAGCAGGCAGGAGACCGGGTTCGAGGGGCAGTCAGGGCTTGGCCCCCTCCAGCCTGGAAAGGCTCCTTTGGGTACGGGTCAGGGCCAGGCATCTGGGGCAGCCACCTAGGGATCGGCACAACCCAGCTCAGGAAGTACAGCCCCACCCCAGCGGCCACCAGTTCATGATTTTTTTTTTTTTGGCCACAGCAACCCATGAATCCGTGTAGGAAAGCCTGCTGAGGTTATTAACAGGAGAGAGAATGCCCACACCCATGAAATCCCAGATCTTTTAAGTTGCAACACAATTCTTTTAACCACTAAGGAGCCTAAATTTATCCGGCTAAATTACAAAAAGAAATTCTCCCTCATAACAGATTAGCTCATGACTGGGGCTGGAGACCGGTGACTATTTCTGCCAGAAAAAAAGGGTTTTAGTTTAGCTATTCATAGACTGCCCTGGAACTTTTTATTCTTTAAGGCAGATGATGGCCATTGACCATTGGGTCTCTTCTTCAGTGTGGCTTGAGAGGATGAATTCATGAAAAGAGATTGCCACAGACGGATGGATGATGCATAAGGTCCAGAGCAGAACTGAGGAGAAGGGCTACACAGCACAATACCTCTCAGGCGAACGCCATCCCACTGCTGAGGATTCAGAAGGTTCTTTCCCATCTTACAGGACCTCATTCCAAATGCAGGATTATCATTCTAAATGTCACTTTTCTCCATACTGATACACAGATGGTGTAGGAATTTGGACTGAACCAAATGGAAGGCGCCAACCACAGCACCCAGGAAAAAGTGCCAAATTTCCATCAGAATCCTGAGTTCAAATCCCAGCCCTGTCAATATCAGCGTAAATATGGGTCTTGTTTTTAAATGAGAGGGTTGGGCTAGAGGCCTGGAAGGTCCTTTCTTCAGCCCAAGATCTGTGACCCCACACAGCACCTACATGGCTGCAGTTGGCAGCCTACTTCTTGGTTAGCTCAGTGCCTGGCACACAGTAGGCTTGATGATTTGATGTGACTTCGTTTCCTTGATCTTCTGAGTCATTCCCTAGACTAAGGTAGGAGTTGTTATTATTCCCACTTGGCAGAGAGGGATGCCCGGACATTCTCAGATTAAGTAACTTGCCCAAAGTCCCAGGACTACCAAGCCCCACACAGCCTCGAGGAAAAACATACAAAGGTGGAAGGACCAGTTAATAGACCTGAAGATGAGCCCTGGAGAGAAATAAGCCGGCTCAAGGGATAGAGGGTTCTCTACATTCCCCAGCCACTTTCCTCAGGAGCAGGCGGTAGAAAATGCCAGCTTTACTGTGCCCATGGATCAGATGAAACAGCCTCAGAAAAGTGGCATTGCTCAGCCCAAGCCACTGGGCTGGAGAGAGGCAGCGTCGAGGCTGGAGCACAGGCCCCCTGCTGAGAGACCTCGTTACCCTCCCCTGAACGCTCTGGCCAAAGCCATATTCCTTTAAGCACACATCCAGGCCCCAACTTCATTTTCTGCTGACATTTCAGGCATCTCTGGGCATCGAGTGGTCCAAAGGGTGGAATTTGGGCTGGCTCTTGCCTCTCCCCTGTGGTCCAGCCTGGCACAAGGCCTCGAATTTCCTGTCAGTCTACAGTCTTGAGCTGGCACTACAAAGAAGCCTGGCGTGTTTTCTATCTGCAAGCATGCGTGGTTTTGACAAGGTTCTGCCCATTCTCACACTGTGCCCCCTCCTTGCAACATCAGTTCCCATTTTCTCTCCTCTCTTCCTTTCCTTGTGAACTGTGCTGTCATATTAAGAGAGGCTCTCCCCTTCTCTTCCTACCCGAAAGGGTTCAGCACATACACAGGAGTTGCCCCAGCTGCTAATGAAATGCTTACCATGTGGGGGACTTTAGGCACCTGAACCTGCTGTGCTCCCAGCCTCTCTTGGGCTGTTGGGTGAGGAGTCCTCTGAGGGTCCTCCCAGCTCAAAAGCTACAATCAGTCAATAGAATTCAATTCAATAAACATTTATTAAGCACTAACTGTATGCAAAGTATAGGGCTGGGTACTAAGAATTGAAAACCAAAATGTCTCTTTGTTCA
The DNA here is from genome assembly GCA_028646575.1 of Pseudocheirus occidentalis. Lineage (NCBI taxonomy): Eukaryota > Metazoa > Chordata > Mammalia > Diprotodontia > Pseudocheiridae > Pseudocheirus > Pseudocheirus occidentalis. The sequence goes on along the minus strand of CM053601.1, from coordinate 190,128,918 downwards.
AGGAATTTACATTCTATGTACAGAGATAAACACCAAGCTATTGGGATTGTTGGGGGGAGGGAAGTGTCACTAAAGATTGGGAGGCTCCAGATAAGACTGAACCTTGGAAAGAGGTAGGGATTCCAAGAGGCAGAGATGAGGAAGGAGAACATCAGGCATGGAGGACAGCCCGGGCAAAGACATGGAGGCTAGAGATCAGGACATCACAGACCACGGATCAAAACAACAGGTAAGCCAGTCTGGCTGCCGCACCAGAGCCACGAAGGGCTCCATTTCCCCTCCTATAAACGGGGCTGGTAACACTGGTTATGAGATCACCTGTGCCCAGGACTTTGTAACTGCAAGTAAACAACTTTCAAAGTCTTCTTATACAAATGACTCACATCTGTACCTTGCCACAAAACAGCACGTTGGGTTTACCCAGTATTAGCATTCCCATTTTAGAGATGGGGAAGCTGAGCCTCCTTGTCCAAACTGAATGTGTTCACAAGGAAGCCAGAGTGAGGAGGCAGTTTTTTCCTGACCCTTAAGAATACAAGCACAGGTTACCACACTGAGGGTATAGAAGGACCTCCAAGGCCAAGCTTAGCATCCATTATGTAGCTGAAGAAACTGACACCCAGAGTGGAAGGGACTTGCCCAAGACACGATGTGTAGACAGGATGGGGCCCAAGTCCTCTGCCTCCCGTGGCCACCTCTCCTTCCCCAGATAGTATGGATCTGCCTGAGTGATACCTTCTCCCCCTGAACCTAGGAAAATCCCTTCTCCTTTTTGGGAGAAAAAAGGGGATAGGGGTCACCTTCACACCCACTTGACAGGCTGCTAATGAATGCATGATGCTTTGCCGACGTTAAGCCCTACAGAATTAATGGGTCAACATTCACACAGGGCTCAAAAACGTGCCAGGGGCTTCCTTTATATGGGCTCTTTTCCCCTCTCCTGCTCCAACTTTTGGTTCCCTTTTACGCGTGCTCTTCCCACCTTAAAATGTAACCTGCAGGGAAAGGGTGGCCAGGGGCTTCCTTCTATATGGATCCCCTGAGATGGCTTAGTACAATGCCTGGAATACAGGAAGCACCTGATAAATGCTTGTTTCTGCATGCCCTGTCCCCATTTCAGAGACTGTGGACTGAAGGCAGGAGCAGGAGAAGATGAACTGACTCTGGAGTCAGAGGCTTGGTGCTTCCTATCAGTGTGATGGAGGCAGCAGGGTGGGGCAGTGGCTTAGATCGCCCTACCTCCAGTCAGCAGGACCTAAGTTCAAATCTAACCTTGGACCAACACACTAGCTGTGTGACCCTGAGCAAGTCACTGTACCCTGTTTGCCTCGGTTTCCTCATCTGTCAAATGAGCTGGAGAAGGAAATGGCAAACCCCTCTAGTATCCTTGCCAAGAAAACCCGAAACGGGGCATAGAGCATCAGACACAACTGAACAGTGTCTGTGTGACAGTGGTTGTCACTGCTGGATGACTGGCACACAGTAGGTCCTCAGCAAATGCTTCCTGAATGACTAAGGAGGAAATAGGCTTAAAATCAAAAAGTAAGGTGAAAAAACCTGTCTGATGTGTCCCCAGGAGACTCCTGGTGGGGCCTGGTGGGTCTTTGCTCCCTCCGTTCCTAAAATGAGAATCAGCCTGGTGGGAGGAGAGGCACACCTGTTCTCAGGTGAGAAATTCCCACTGGAAGAGTCTGCCCCATCTCTCTGGGTCAGGGCATAGGACCTCAGGAAAAGCTAAGGACAAGCAGCAGGGGAGCTCTCTCAGGATCTCTGTACTTTGCAGATACAAAGATAAACTTACTGCAAACTCAGAATCAAGTTCAGAGCCATTACCAAAGCCATTACCAAAGACGCAAATGCTAGTCCCAGAGGGCAGCAAGACCTCTAACACATTGCCCTCCCCCTCAGCAGCAAGAGGGGGCCTGAACCAGCGGGAGATAGGGGTGGCCTCTGGACCTGACCTACCGGTACCCATGCAGGCCCACAGCAGAGCACTCAGATGAAGAGACTGGCCCAAGGTCACACACCCAAGAAGACTGTGTACCTGGGCTGGAAGAGAAGCCTGCCCTTCCCAACTCTAGGATTGAAAGGTCTGGTTTTGTGTCCCTCCCATGAGCTGCCTAGGGCCTCAAACCCAAGCCTTTTCGAGGCTGGCACCCAAAGCCTCCCAGACTGGGCCAGGTAATCCCATTGTTTCCCCACACCCTGCCACATCTGGCCGCACCTTTTGGTTCCACAAAACCTGGGTCTACTGGAGTAAAACAGGATGATTGGAGGTGGTTATGCGGAGAGTTACCTGGATTTAGGGACCAGACTTCCCCAGACCGCTGCTGCCAGCTTCTAGCTTGTTCTACACATGTAGACCAGGCCACACTCAGGGCAAGCCAGCGGGCCTCTGCCCTACACTCTCCCTCCAAGCCCAGCCTAGCTGGACTAGCAGGGCTTCAGGACTTCTCTGGTTTCTGGGCCAAGCCAGGGGAGGCTGCAGGGCAGGCAGGCTGTCTCTAGACGGCAAGGGCTTCCAGTACAACCCAGGCTCCCCAAGTCTAAGGGGAGGGGGTGGCGAAGACCGGGAGAGAGAGATTTAGAAGGAGGGCACCGAACCCCTGAGACCCGGGACCACGAGGAAGAGCAGGCGCCCAGAACTGGGCTGGGCTTCTTCCACCTGCGGGTCCCTCCCTCCCCAAAAAAGAAAAAAAAGGCACCGACAAGTCGGGGGGCACCCGGGCACCTGGAGGCATGTGGGTGGTGCTGAGCTCTCCACAGGTGGCCAGGGGTACCTGGCAACCAGTCCTTCCTGGACTCCGCAGGGCGCGCACCTGGGCCACACCCCGTGGCACCCAGGGCCCCCCTCATGGGGGGGCAGCGCCCCAAGCAAGGGGAGAGCATAGGGTAGGCGCCCAGGCTGGGGGGGGGGGGGCCCTGGCGTCCCTCCTGGCCCGGCCTAACGCAGGGAAAGGAGTCCCGCGGCGGCCTCCCTGGAACAGGGTGGGAGGAGGCTGGAACCTCCAGACAAAGGGCCCGGAGAGCCTCACTCGGGTACTGGCAGGAGCTGGGGGGAGGCTGGGGACTTGTGTCGGCGCAGAAAGTGTGAGGGGAACCACTCTGAGGCTTCCTTGCTCGAAACTCTCCTGCTCCACCCCCCCCCCACCTCCCCCGCATAGGCTCCGGGCCGCCGGCGCTAGGCGTCCCAGGCTCCCGAGCCAACTTCTGAGCTCGAGCTCGGCCCGCCCCAGCTCCTGCCCGAAAGTTGGCTTCTCGGAGCTGCCACCCGCCACCGGCTCCCTCTCTCGGCAGGCAGGCGGGCAGCAGGTCCCAGCAAAGTTCTATTGTTTCAGAGCCTTTGCAGCACTCCCCAAAAAGGGAATGTGTGCCTAGGGGGGATCTCCCGGTGGGGGCCCGGAGCTCCCTGGTCGGCCGCCGCCCCTGTCCCCAGCTCTGGGCTAGGCTGCGCTCCCTGGCCGCGGCTGGTCCCGGGAGATCGCGAAGCCCTGCGCTCTGTCCCGGCGGCCCAGGCCCGACAAAGTTGGCCCCCAGGAGACAAAGCTTCGGGGGCCCCACTCACCTCCCGCTGGAGCCAAGTGGCTGCAGAGGGCCAGCAGCGCCAGCAGAGACTCCATAGTACGGCCCCGGCCCGGCCCGGCAGCCTCACTCGGGCTCCATGGCGCCGCCCGCCGGGGCCCAGGTGTCCGCGCGTACCCCCGGGCGGGCCAGCCGGCTCCTGCTCGGACGCCCACTCCTGCTCTGGCTCCAGTGACCGCTCCGGCTCCGGCTCGTGCGCCCCGCTACCGGATCCCCAGTGCAGCTCGGCTCCCCCAGCGTGCGCTCCTGGCGCCCCGTGGCCCGCGCCCCCTTGCTAGCTCCCCTCGCCTCCTCCCGGCGGGCCTCCCACTAGCCTCCACCAACCCAGTGGGAGGACGTTCATGAGGAGGAGGAGGACGAGGAGGACGAGGAGGAGGGGGGTGGGAGCCCAGGCAGCTCTCCGCCCCCAACTGCCGCGCCTGCCCCGCCTCCCCGCCTGCCAGCCCGCAGCTAGGGCGCTCTCTCGCGCCCGCCAGCTGCCACCTGCCGGTCCTGTCACCCTGCGTCCGGCAGTGCTCCCGAGTGGACTTCTCTGCTGACCTCCAATCCCGCAAACCCAGCTGCCTGTTGGGCATCTCAAACTCAGCTTTTCCCAAACTCCCGCCATCCCCACCCCCTAAACCCTGCAGTATTCTTAACTCCCCTACTGTCTAGGGCACCACCCCGGCTCCAAACCTAGGCACCAATTCCCCTTCTCCACAGCCTAGCCGCTGCCAAGTCCTGTCGATGTTAACTGGGAAGGTCCGCATGCCCGGCTCCGGCTCCTCTGATGCGCGTGTTACAGGGTGCACACTCTCAGACCCCTTTGCTTGGACTATTTCGGTGGCATTCTGACAAGCCTGCCTGTCACAAATCTGCGCCGCCGGCCCATCCTTCGCCCAGCTGTTAAGGTGATCTTCCTGCAGCTCAAGTCTAACCTTTCAGAAAACTCCAGCGAGCTCGGAGATGCACTGGCGAATCCTCTGCCGCTCACCTCGCCTCCCGCCAGCCTGGGGGGGCCCCACCCCACTTTCCCCAGGCCTGGAATGCTTCCCCTGCTCCAGGCTTCCCCAGCTCGCTTCCAAACTAAACTCACATCTGCAAGCCCTCCTGATGGCCCTCTTGACTTTCCTTGTCGATTTTCTCCAATTAATCCTGTAGGCAGCTTATCTGAATGTAGTTGTTGGCCTGGGCTCTCCCCCATCACCCCTTGAGAGCAGAGCCTTTTACCTTTGCATCCTTCTTGCATCCTTGCTGCTTAGCCCAATGACAGGCATATAGTAGCAGCTTCATCACTTTTGATTGACCGACTGACCAGTCCCTGGGCCTGGACTGGCCAGGCACTACAGGCCTCCTGAGGGCCTTCCTAGAAGCTGCCCCAGCCTTCTATCCTGTGGAGTCTCTGGCTAGACTCAGACTCTACCCAATGAACCCCTGAACACTGCAGAGCCATCACTGCTCAGAAGGTCCCAAAGATCCACAGGAGGGCCTCAGGAATTCTAGCACCATGTGGGAGACCCCATTCTCACATCCACATACCCACACACTCTGGCTAGTCTAGTGGTTCTCAACCTGTGGGTTATGTTCAATTTGTAACAATGAAAATACATCCTGCATATCAGATATTTACATTACAATTCATAAAAGTAGCAAAATTACAGTTATGAAGTAGCAACGAAAATAATTTTATGGTTGGGGGTCACCAACTGTATTAAAGGGTTAAAAGGTCGCATCATTAGGAAGGTTGAGAACCACTGGCGCTAATCAGTGACCCATCAGACAGTCAGTCAACCAACACTGATTGTTTACTTTGTGCCAAGCACTCAGATACAAAGACCAAAAAAAAATAAAAAGACAGTTACTGTGCCCCAGGAGCTTGAACAGTGGGTGGAGGGCTGAGGGTGGCACCGCCTACCCTGGTTTGTAGCAGTCTCCTGGGCTTTTTTAGGATTACTGTAAACACTTGACCTTCCTGGAGCACCTGGATCGGCTGCTTCCCCAGGGCCCCACCTCCTTTTATTGGGCATGAAACTGTGGCTCTGAAACTGCCAGGGAGCTGGGGTTCGAACCTGAGTTCTCTTTCTCCCAGTGCAGGGCTGTCCTGTGCAACCCTCCCCGTCCCCCTCTGCCGCTCCTCCCCCTTCTGGGCCTCTACCTTCCAGTCAAACTGGCTTTCTTGGTGTTCCTCATCTGGGCGACTCATCCCTCCAGAGCCTTGGTTCATCTCAGCACTGGCTGGGTGCTGCCCAAATGCTCCCCCTCTCACCTCCCACCAGGGATGCCTGGGCAGAGTACTGGCCCACCTTCTATAAGAAGCCCTTCTTCATCCCCTCAGCTGCTAATGCCCAGCCTTGAGAAAACCTCCCATCTCCTACTGCAGCCATTTGTACATGTTCATAGGCTTATATATAAAAGGAAAACTCCCCACACAATGTAAGCTCAGATCTCTGTGTATCTCAAGCACCTGCTGCCTCTGTGCCTGGTGCACAGTAGGCATTTCTTAAGTGCTGATTGGTGGAGTGAAATGAGCAAAGAAACACTCAAGAGGAAGAATGAAAATGTTTAAAGAGAAATCTAGAATCCCCCACACAAACACACACACACACAAAGAAAGAGAATGTTCTTTGAAACTCAGAATCCCCAAACTGGAAGAAGCCTGGGAGGCCTCCCTGTCCAACAGGGAGGAACCAGAAGGAGGCAGCCCTGAGAACTTGTCAAGATGAGGGCACGTTTGGCAGAAACAGGGAGCTGAGGAAGAGGGGTGGGTGTCTGAAGGAAAGATAAGGAGTTCTGCTTAGGTTATATTGAGTTTGAGATGCCCACAGAACGGCCAGTTAGAAATACCCAAGAGGCAGCTGATATCGTTGGAATGGAGCTCAGGAGAGAACAGCCAGAGGCAGAGCTCTAGAAACCATCTGTATTGAGAGGATAACTGCCCTCGTGGGGCCAGGGATGAAGTCCCGGAGAGAGAAGAGAGAAGAGCCCTGGGACACAGCCACACTCACCAGCCAGCCTGGCTTGCCTCAGGTTCTTTTCCCAGGATTTTTGTCTTGAACCAAACTGCCCAGGGCTTACAATGCCAGGCAATGTGGTGAAGACTGAGAGGAGGGAAGGGAAGGGCTGTAATATGATTTATCTGTTCAAAACATGAGACCATACAGCCCCTTCAGTGGCCCGTGGTAATGAACTCCTCCAACACTTCCCCCCTCCCTCCCTCCCCCCTTCCTTCCCTCCCTCCCTCCTTCTTCCTCTTCCTTCTTTCCTTCCTTCCTTCCTTCCTTCCTTTATTCTGCATCTACCTGGTTCAGGAAGGGATCTGTATCTACGGGGTCCTTGGGGAAATCCAGATTTCACAGGTCATCGACCCACAAATAGCTTTCTGAGAAGGTAAAGGAGAGATAGATTTGAAAATGAAGGGCTCTAGCTAGGAGCAGACCTGTGATTTCATTGGGAAAGAGCATTCTCTAAACCAGATAAGAACCCTCCCTATATCAGCACAGCTCAACACCTTTTGTGTAACCTGCAGTCTTACAGAATGAACTGCCCACAGGACTAAGAGGTTCAGCATCTCGCAGCCTGAATGTGTAAGAAATGGGATTTGAACCCGTCTTCCCAAATAAACAATAGCCCAAAAATTGTAGGTTAAAAATAATAGCTGGGACTTATATAAAAAACACTTTATGGATTTAAAAGTGACCTATGGGTATTTTCTCATCACCCAAACCTATCAGGGAAGGGCTTCAGATCTCAGTATCTCCATTTCACAGATGAAGACACTGAGCTGCCCAGACACTGGGTTGTTAGCATGTGCCCGAGGCACTACTTGAACCCAGAGCCTCATCCATGAAGCCTTGAAATGTAAGCAGTATGTTATGGGGAGGGGAGGGGGTGGGAATGAATGAGATGGCTCCTTCTAGTCTAAACACTTGAAAATGTTATGACTTTCTTTTCTTTTCCTTCTTTCTTTTTTTTTTAAGGCAGCTTAGCATTAACAATGAGACACAGAGAGGAAAAGTCCATTTGACTGGTCAGGGTGAGACGGTCTTAAGTCTTTCCTTGTCCCCTGTGGGGCTATTGTAGACAAAACAACAGGCCTCCTGGGTTCTCGAGGTATGCAGTCCTATTGGGGCACCCCCTGTCCACCTGTGATTGTTGGGAATTCCTGGAATTATACAGTACCCCTGGATTAGGTGACTAGGTTTGGAACCTGAGGAGAGCAGACCCTCCTAGGAACACAGAAGGCTTTGTCTAGCTCAGCAAATGGTTTTAGCCCTTGATCCTCATGTCACCAGGACCAAGGAGAGTCAACAAACCAGACAGTAACAGGCGGCCCCAGGACCCTGTCACTGAAGATGCCTTGGGGTATGGGGTCCTCCCCTCCCAGGAGAAAGCAGCGATCACCAAATTCAAGAGAATTTCCCATCATTGTCACGGAAAGTGAACTGGCCATGAAGTTGGAATCAGATCTCGACTCCATGTCCAGAGAGGTTCCTTTCTCTCACCCTCGGGTTTTCTGTTTCATAAAATGAATGGAATGACTGGGTGACCTTGACAATTCTTAGTGCTAGTGCCAATGTTACAGATGCCAGTGTTACAGTCCCAGGACTTGGGTTCCATTCACTCCCTCTGTCTCTACCCAGGAGGTCCTTGCTCTCCTCTGGTCTCAGCTGCCTCCTCTGTGAAAAATAAAGGAGTTGAAGCATCTCAAAGGCCCTAAAATCTTGCACATGTACCTGACAAGTTTGAAAAAGTAGTGTCCAGAGATAAGCCCCTTCCACTAAAGTGATTTCAAAGTTGAGTTCTGTGAGAAGCCTCCATAGATTCCCTGAAGGATGTCCCCTCTCCCAAGGCCAGACTGTCAGAAAAACAGACTGAAAGCAGCCACAGGATCTTGGCCTTTTGTCCTATGACAAGTCTTAGCGGTCAGAGCCAGTGGCTCTGAGCTGGTCAGGTGGATGCTCCTGAGAAGACACAGCTTTGCCTCAAGCCAAGACTGTCTCCAGAAGGCCCTCCCTAGAGGTCACAGAACTAGATTTGGAAGAAACTCTGTCTAGTTTAACCCCTCATTCTATAAATGATGAAATTCAGATTTAGGAATCCAAGACCACACAAATGGTGTCATGGTCAAGGTCAGAGAAAACTCAAGAAGTCATGCTAAGCACTTGCTATGGACAAGCAAAAAGAAAGACAGTCCCTGCCCTCAAAGAGCTTCTGTTCTAACAGGGGAAGACAACACATAGATCAGGAGAGAGAGAAAGTGCCCAACTGGACACCTGGTGAAGAAGTGCAGAAAATCTGGGGATCCAGGAGAGGAGTGAGGGAGTGAGCGTGTCTGGCCCAGGCACTTCCTCCAATGGGATTTCTTGGAGGAACTCACCAATCACAGCAGGCAGCCCACTGCATCAGAGGCATCTTCCAGGGTGAGAAGACTGGACAGTCAGGAGCTGAGCAGGCAGAGGAAGGACAGGGGATGTTTCACTGTTGACTTTGCACCCCAGATCCAAGAAGAACATTTGAGGCATGCCTGGCATTTCAGAACAGCAAATGATAACTGCTGTTCAATGGTTTTTCAGAAGTGTCTGGTTTTCTCTGACCCCATTGGGGGTTTTCTTAGCAAAGATATTAGAGTGCTTTGCCATTGCCTTCTCCAGATCATTTTACAGATGAGGAAACTTAGGCAAGTAGGGTGAAGGGAGAGCCCCTTCATTCTGCCTTAGCTGGTACATATTCTCCTAGATACACCTTCTCTGAGGTCTGTCTTACCTCCAATTTGGATAAGTGGAGTGTTCTTTTGACTAAATGCTGTGGGTGTTCATTGTGGAACTGGTATTTGGAGGGAAAGGGGTGAATCTTAGATAGAGAATTTGGGGCCCTCTTTCCCCCCATTTAGGAAACAATGATCAGAAGTTGTTTGACCCTGGTTCAAGAGTGGGGAACCTGCAGCCTTGAGGCCACACTGGCCTTCTGTGTCCTCGGGTGCAGCCTTTTGAGTTTTATAGAACAAATCCTTTTATTAAGGAGATTTGTTCTATGAAGTTTGGATTCAGTCAAAAGGCCCCACTTGAGGACCGAAGGGGCCATGTGTGTCCCTGAGGCTGCAGGTCCCCACCCCTGCCAAGTTATATCTCCTAGACTAGCTACGTTTAAGGGAGCAGATAGATATCACTGCAGCCCAGTGCCCCCTCTCTCTGAGGAGGACAGAATGGCAGTCTCTGGCCCCAGGCCCCAGGCCAGCCTCCTTCTGCCCCTTCTGGCAGGAATTAAAGTCTCCCTTGGAGAAGGTGCAGGCAGAAGAGGTTGAAGACACTGGCTCTGTTGCACCCTCTGTCTGCCGCCACAATTTGAAACCAGGTTTTCCTGTTCCTAAAAGCCAGCCCTCTATGGACTACACCACCTAGCTGCCAAGTTTGTTACCATCTTATTGGTCCTGGAAAGGCACTGTGGGGTCATGGGGGCAGCTAAAGAGTTGGCCTGGCAGTGCTGGGAAACCTGGGTTCAGATTCCACCTCCAACCCATACTGGATGTGTGACCACAGAGAAATCATTTAATCTCTCAGCCTATCCTTAAAGGGTGCCAACCTGCACTGGTAGAGGGACTGCCCTCTCCAGGAAGTCCCTATACCAGTGATCTCCCAGTCCTTATCTGTCCCTTAATATCCTCATTTGAAAAAATAAGTGACTGCACCAGGGTCACACAGCTAGATTACCAGAATCAGGGTGGGGGTTAGGTTGAAAAAGCTGGCATATAGTAGGTGCTTAAGAAATGTTTAATGACTGTACCCAGTTATGGAGAGGATTCCTGTTCAGCTACAAGAAGACCGGGTGAGCCCCTAAGGTCCCTTAAGCTTGGGACCCTGCCCTAGGCCTTGGCTATGCTGCCAGAGGAGCCTGGGAATCAGGAAAACAGAAGGACCCTTGTGAAGGACCCAGGATGGAGAGGTCAGGTGTTCCATGGCCCCCACTCAAGGGCTCCAGCCTAAACAGTGAGAACTAAATCCCAACAGGGCAGATAAGAAAGTTGGTTTGCTCAGTGAGCTGGGAGTAAGAGGGAGGAAGGGAGAGACAGGGGTCAGCTGTCCGGGCTGTAGCAAGGGGAGGGGCCATCTGGGGTTTGTAAATAGCTGGTGACAACTGGCTTGGGGCTGGACACCACTGGGTTTTGCAGCTTTTGCAGGGGACTGACTGACAGGCTTGGCTGGCCCCTGGGTAGGAGCACAGCTTTGATCTTGGGGGAAGGGAGGGAAGAGGGGAAAGGCGTCTGGCCTGGGAGGAGGCTACTGGAGCCTGGGCACTGGGGGTCTGCTAATCCAACCCTCTCCCCTCCTCTCTGGGGCCCAAGGCCTCCTCCAGACCAGCAGGATCAAGGAAGAGACAAAAGGTCCTGAGACCCAAAGCAGTTGTAACAATGCATTTACAGAAAAAGAACAAAGCAGAAGTGAGCCCTCCTTGGGGCTGCCCAACCAGGGCAGAGGGGTCTGTCCTGTCAGCAGTGAACATTCCTAAAGGCATCCAGAGTCGAGTGTGTCTCCACGTGATCTATTAAATCCTCACAACAGCCCTGGGTGGCAGGTGTTATTGTTATGTCCACTGAACAGATGGGGAAACTGAGGCTCAGAGAGGTACCTTGAACAGTCCAGCATCACACAACCAGTCACTGCCAGAGGTGGGAGGACACCTTCTGGCCCCAGCTGAAGTGGGATGAGATCAAAATGGTTGCCCCATCCTTCACCCTGACTCATTCAGCTACTGTGTCCTTTGATGCCCAGCAAAACAGCCACCACAAAGAGAACAATTACGTCTTCAAAAGCAACAAAACACATTCCCCACCCCCCACCCTCTGAGGGAAGTCAAGCTGGACTTGCTATCTTCATATGGTAGTTCAGGAAACTGAGGCTCAGATTCCTAAGCGGCTTATTGTAATAGTTAATGGGATATAGGATCTTCCCTGCTCATTAACAGGCCTCATGTGGAGCCCATTATGGGAAGCTTGCTTAGGGGAGGCTTGCTCACAGGGAGGCTTTCACACCTTTGGCTAATTTCTAATTAGGCCCTGAGTCAGAAGTGCTGTGATGCCTTCTGGCTCTGAGAAGGGTATATATACTCTGAGCTGGTATTTCTCTTTGGGGGCTGCGTATGAGAAGGATCTTGTGATTCTCTGGTCAAGACTCTGAGTGGATGGATGTTCAAAGTTCCCCCGCTGCTCAGATGTAAAGGCTCTCACAATCCAGGGAGGTATGTAAAGTCTACTGTTGATTCAGACAGTCAGAGCCCTGTCTGTTGGTCTTTATTTCTCTAACTGTATTTTCTCTGCATTTTCTTTGTATTTTCTCTGAAGGTCAGGGTGATGACTTTTCCCTTAAACTAGTGAATGTAACCAAATGTAATTAAAATTTATGTAATGTAATTTAAAAGATTGTTGGCCCCTTAAACAGCTATTTTTCCTAGTAAGGTAGATCTAAGAACCTGTGCTAGTGGCCACAGTGGACTTGCTGCTACCCTTACCTAGGAACACCCAGGGAGTCTCTTCATGACCCTCACCCAGATGTTCTGAACCCAAATCTAGTGCCCTTCCACTGACCCACACTGCCTCCATAGAAGCCAGTTTCCTCATAATGACTCATGGTTCCTCTTCCCCCAATCCAAACCTTCCCCACTTGTTCCACTGAGTGTAAAATGTCTTTAACAGGTTTCTCCTTCCACAGAGATAACAGCTGAAAAGTCATTAGCCCAAGAAAGGTAAAATGTTGGTTTTAGTTCACACTGAAGTGTAAACAGAGCTGATATCAGCTAGTTTCCTGAAAACACATTTCATAGAGAGAAAGATGGCAGAGGACGTTGAGCTCATGAATGCAGGGAACAGAGAGAAACAGAAAAATCGAGGGGTGATGGAAACTGAAGACATCTACTCTCTCACAATCTTCCCTGGAAGGGAATTCCTGAGCAAAAGTGTCCTATTATTATTATTTTGTGTCCTATTAATGTTATTTTGGTCAGTCAGCCAACAAGCATTTATTAAGTGTCCACTACATGGTAGACATGACTGAAAAAATGACTCAACAACATTATGTGTCAGGCACTGTGCTAAATGCTAAGTTACAACCAATCCCATCCTGCACCCACAAAACTGGGCAACATTGCAAAGATTCAACTGGGATTTTAGCAGGGTGAGGGGAAAGCACCTTGGTATGCAGAACTACACTCCTACTGTTTGGGAGAGTAATCAAACAATACAAGAGTCACAAGTTTTTACACATGCTGACTGCTATTTCATTGCTGAGACTTGACTCTAAATATCTCATAAAGGGAGAGGAGGGAGATGAAAGAACTATCTGGACAAAAAGTATTCATACCTCTATTTTTAATTTTTAAAATTTGAGAATTATCCATGTGTCAAGAGATCAAGAGAATGGCCGGACTGGTTTAGAGCCGTGGAATGGAGCTGGATGAAGCTGGAAAACCACACAGGTATGAAAAGAATCCCAGACTGCCTATCTAGTTCTCTTCTCTCCTGAACTCCAGGCTTTTGACTCCACCTGCCTGTTGGACAGCTCCACCAGGGCATCCTAGAGGTATCTACAACTCAACATGAGCCACGTAGAACTGGCATCCTTCCTCTCTAAGATTTCTCTCTTTCTAACTTCCATTTCCTGTTCAAATCCTTCCACCTTCCTTTCTTCCACCATCCTTCCACACACTCAGGTTTCCAACCATGGTGTCTTCTATAGCTCTTGCCTCCACCTTTCTTCCTTTCTTCCACCATGTTGTAACGTTAATGAAATCAGAAGATCTTCCATGCCCCTTTCTATTGGCACCTACTAAAGGCACTTAGCACCTCAAAGGCTTAGCTCCTTACTTCCAGTTAACTCCTTGGGAGTAATTCACACCTTAACAGGAAGGGGCTGAACAGGGAGGGGCTCATTGCAGCAGGCTGGGAGCCAAGCCAGCCCAGCCCAAAACTGAGGCCTGGCCCCAGGGTAGTTAGGAGAAGCCACAGCTGGAGTTGAGAGGAGAGTGGATTGGAAGCACCTGGGGCAATCTCCTCATTTATCAAGCCAGAAGAAATAAAGCTAAAAGAGACACCACCGGAAGCTTGTACCTTTTTTTCTGAGATCCTGCTTCTACAGCTTCT
>CM053601.1:190093560-190114728 GCA_028646575.1 Pseudocheirus occidentalis | reverse complement strand
GGGACTCAGTGTTATGGTTTCTGAATAAAGACCTTGGTTCTGCCTTCCATGTGGAGAGTTTGCTACATTTTGTGATCCAAAACTATACCAGCATATTCATAACCATCATGGGTGTTGTGAATATCTCATTATTGATACACATGTCCAAGTAGACACCAACTCTAGCTCTACAACACTTCTCTGAACAGCTCATCCGGGTGACTGCAATGACCTTCTCACTGTCCCTTGCCTCCAATTTCTCTCTTTTCCTGTCTGCCCTCCACAAACCCACCTCCCTTAAAATATATGTAAGCACAGCATCCCCTTGTACCAGAAACTCCAGAGGCTCATATTCAAATAAACTCATCTGTTTGGCATTTAAATCTCTTCACAATCTGACTCCAGTCCAGTTTTATTTTGGAATGTAACCTGGGGCTGAAGGCTATCTGCATAAGATTCTCCTCAGTGGTGGAGAAAACTTGTGTTCAGTGCTGATGAGTCATACCTGAATGAGTATCTGAGTTGGTGAGAGCTTGGAAGAGGAGAGACCTTGATTTTATGCCTTTTATCTTTGAGAGCTTTACATGGTTCTCCTTCAGAGAAAGGTCCCTAGAAAGAGAAGCTCTGAGAAGAAACCAACACAAAGAGAAGCAACAGGAGCTGGTGACTTGAGTATGTCCCTATTCCAAGACTGCCTCACTACAGGCTTTGGGAATTTCCTCTTGGGTAAGATCAGGGATTCTATCTTTATCTCTACTCTGTCTCTATGTTTCTCTTTTGTTCATGGGAGAACTCGTTCATTTTGTTTATCGTCTGATATATTCTCATCTATATGACTTTTCTGATTTTACCATCATTTGTTAATTATGATGTGTAATTAGCATTTGGTGGGGAGTTAAAACCTTGCAATATATCATGGGGGTACTCCTTCATTAAAGGAGTAGAAAGCAGTGTATCTTGAACCTAAAAATTATTTCCCCTAGACTAACAATACTTAAGGTTGCAGACAGATACAATTTAACCCAGTGCCCCCTCTCTGAAGAGAGCAGAGAGTAGTCACTCTCGTATCCCCCATCCCCCTGCTCACCTTCTGGCAAGAATCAAAATTCTGCTTGAAAAATGGTAGATCAGAATATAAGAATGCCATGCATATGAAGTAAATAGAATGTTTGCTGCTTTCAATAAAAAAGGGGGAGGAGAATGGGGGAATTCTAGAAATATTTATTCAAGTTTCCCTTTGAACTGCATTTAGACAGACCCTGGGGATACCCACATAACTCATAACCAACATAACACACATTACATTAAATTTTCATTTTTATTATGAACTCAACCATCAACAAAAACAAAACACTGCAAAATATGAGTGAAGAACCAAAAAGAGAATTGTATACAAAAACTTCTATCATGTACAGCTTGGGTTTTTTTTCCAAGTGTGTTAAATATAACAAGATAATAACAAAGTTGCTGTTTATACTCCCTTCTGAAATTTTTTTTGTATTCTTTATTTTACTCATTCTTCTTTGCATCTCTATTCCTTGCTACTAATTCATTCCCCTTCCCTGTAGAAGCCCTTGCTTGAAACAAAAACCAACCCTTTTCCAGCCTTATTTTATACCATTCCTTCCTTACCATTCTAACTACCAGCCAAAGGGTTTCCTAGCCATTGGCTCTCCATCTCCTACAGCCAGGCCAGCTCTCATGCCTGGAATGTACCCTCTCCTTCCCTCTACCACTAAGCATCCTTCACTTCCTCCAAGGATGTCTCTTTCAAGAAGCCTTTCTTGACTTGTTTGTTGTTGATACACCTGGTCAGTGCCTTAGTCTTTCTCGAACTCCCGTGTACTGTGTGTCTGTGTAAGCCCTCTAGAATGTTAAGTCTCTTGAGGGTAAGATCTCTATTGTTATCTCTATATCTATAACACCTAGCCCAGCGGCTGGAATATAGCACATGGTTTAAACGTACTGAAATGAATAGAGTACAAGGAAACACAGAAAGAGATAGGGTGAGAACAGAGCAATGATAACTGCAAAACCTTAACTATAACTATCTGAAAAAATAAATCCAAGGCATTCAACCTTCCTAAGTGCACAGACTCAGAAGAAGGTGCGGAGCAAGTGGATTCTTTTGGCTTTTGTTGAGTTGAAAATGTGTCTTGTAATATTTTTTTTCCTATTTACTCAAAATGAAAATTGTTCAAGTTTAGAATCTTATTTAATGATTTAGTCACATTGGATGTGATTTTTTTCTATTGGAAACGTTAAGTTTAGAAGGAAGAGGGAAATGAGAAAATATAAGAGAAAGGAAAGGAGGGAGAGGAAAAAGAATGAGGAGAAGAAAAGGGAAATGGAAGTAGGAGTGGGATAGGAGGAGTAGAAGGCAAAGGAGAAGGAGGGAAGAGGAAATGAAAAAGCAGAGGAGAAAGGGAAAGAAATACAAGGAGGAGTAGGAGAAGGAAAGGGTGGGAAGGGAAGTAGGAGAGGAAGAGAGGGGAAAGGAAAAGAGGAACTGGAGGAGAACATGGGAGAAAGAGAAAGGAAAAAGGAGAGGAAGGAGGAGTAAGACCAAAGGGTTAGGAAGGGAAGGGAGGAAAGTCCTCCCTTATAGACGTGAGAGTGTTTTCCTCTGTAGCGAAGCCAGCGTCTGTGGCCATGTATCTTATCAACAAAGTTGACTGACTCAGATAGGCACTGTGGGAATGGTGGTTCACTAAGGTCTCTTCCAAGCCAGCACTGAGCTATTTAGGAGTCACAATTTAAGCCAGGGGTAGGGAACCTGCAGCCCCAAGGCCACATGTGATCTTCTAGGGCTTCAAGTGCAGCAGCCCTTAGACTGAATCCAAACTTCACAAAACAAATCCTCTTCCTTAAAATCCTTACATTCCATACTATGCCCATTCAGAATCTTCCCTGCCATCTGACACTCAGATCCAAGAGACAAAGCACCATTAGGGAGAGGTTTTTTGGGTGTCTCATATCTACACAGTGCTAGTCCTTCTAGACAGTAACTGCCAAGAGGGAGGAATAAGTCACAGCACTGAGGAATGAGCAGGTATGAACAAAGCTCCTGGACACTGTACCCACAGAGATCAGCATTCATCTGGAAGGTGGTAAATACAATAAGAATGGGCTAGAGAAGGGGTGGGAGAAAAATTTGAAACTCAAAATCTTCTAAAAATAAATGCTAAAAATCATCTTGACATGTAATTGGGGAAAAAATAAAATTCTATTAAAAAGAATGAGAATGGGCTGACCTATTGGGTCATGTGTAAGCATGTGTAATTATTCCCCTCCTGGCTCCTCACAAAGGTGAGAATAGAGGCGAATCATATGATGGAGGATAAGTGAGATGAGGAGGGAGAGAAGAAGCTCAGTGAAGGATGAGGCATGTTCTCAGCTGAGAGAATGAGAGTAGAGAGATTTAAGGAGGAATGACAGGGTTTGGAAAAGTGGATCTGGTGAGTGGCAGAGTGAATCCACTAGGAATGTGTAAAAGGAATCCACTAGGAATGTAAAAAATGTGCCTTGCTGCAGGATGGACCCTGTTGAGAAAGTGTTGAGAAGAAAAATTTGTAGTGGACCTAAAGGAAATTATTTTTAGCTGAGTCTAGAGGGGTCAGTAGAGCAAGATTATGGAGGTACGGCATAGGTGGATAACTATCCAGGAGGGTTACACACCTAGTAAGTATCTGAACTTGCATTTGAACTCAGATCCTCTTGAATTCAAGCCCAGGATTCCAGGCTGCTTTCTCTAGAAATCCGTATTTCATCACAGATGCACTGGGAGTGGTATGCAGACATGGATCTTAGGGGAGTTATTTTGGTAGCTGTGTGAGTTACAGAGAGGAGAGGCTGGAATCAGGGAGATCAATTGGAAGAATGTTTCAATAGCTCAGACAATAGGTGAGGAGAGCTGAAGCTGGATGAGTGCACAGAGGGGAGGAGAAATATGGAGTCGTGGAAGAAAGAAATCACGGATGACTCCAATGTGACTTCCCAATACAGGGAAGATGGTGGTGCCTTCAGCAGAAATTGGTTTGGAGGAACAGCAGGCTTAAGAAGAATGATGAGTCTTATTTTGGACATGCTAAGTTTGAGATGCTGGTGGGACATCCAGGAGATGTCCAGAACTTAACTGACATTAGAATTATAGAAAGGGTAGAGTTGGAAACATAGATTGAGATTTGGGTTTCATCTGCGGAAAGGTATCATTGAACCCAGGGGAGCTGAGATAGATTACCTAGAAAGAGAATAGATCCACAACAGTTTCTTGGAGGAGACTCACCTCGGGGGGTAGGACATGGATTATGATCCAGTAAAAATGACAGAAAAGGGGCAGGTAGGTGGTGCAGTAAATAGAGCACGGAGCCTGGAGTCAGGAGGACGTGAGTTCAAATTTGACCTCAGACACTTAACACTTATTGGCCATATGACCTTAGGCAAGTCACTTAACCCCAACTGCCCTGCCTTCCCCCCTCAAGAAAAAAAATGACAGAAAAGGAGCAGTTAGAGAGACAGGAAGAGAACCAAGAGGACAGGGTCACAAAAGCCAAGGAAGGAGAGAGGGTCAAGGTCAGAAAAGGGCATGGCTAACAGTGTCAAAAGCTGAGCAAAGTTCAGTAGAAAGAGGACCACTTGGGAGCTGTTTCATTACGGCAGAGGGATCACAAGCCTCAAAGTAAGAGGTTAAAACAGTGGAAGGAAGTATGAGGAACTTAAAGGCTCTTTTCTAGAGCATTAGTGAAATGGAGCAAGTACAGCGTACAGGATGATGGCTTAAGAGGACAGATGACTGGGTCATGTTTTTGTTGTTGTTTTAAGGATAAAAGACTCCTAGGTGTATGTGTAAACGTCTACAGAATCCCAAACCGGAATGGACTTTGGAGGCAGCTGGTCTAACCTGGACCTGAACAAGAATCCCCTTGATGCCATCCCTGACAAGTGGTTCTGCTGCCTATTTAAAGTCCTACACCACATACCAAGCATCCCCATCCTCCTTGGGGCATCCTTATTTATTCAGGAGTTTTTCCTTGCATTGAAGAAAAACTTTTCCACTAATTCCAGTTACCCTCCAAAGGTCCCTCCAAAAATTTTAGATACAAAATCCTTTTGTTGAGTTTTGTTGTTTATTTTATTCCTGTCTGACTGTTCGTGGCCCCATTTGAGACTTTCTTGCCAAAGAGACTGGAGCAGTCTGACATTTTCTTCAACTCATTTCACAGATGAGAAAACTGAAAGGAAAAGATTAAGTAACTCACCC
This sequence comes from Pseudocheirus occidentalis, assembly GCA_028646575.1. NCBI lineage: Eukaryota > Metazoa > Chordata > Mammalia > Diprotodontia > Pseudocheiridae > Pseudocheirus > Pseudocheirus occidentalis. The sequence continues at coordinate 190,109,489 of CM053601.1, read as the reverse complement.
AGAATCACACAGTCTGAGGTCAGATCTGAACTCATGAAGATGAGTCTTCCTGACCCCAGGGCCAGCTCTATCCACTACGGCGCCATCTAGCGCCGCTATTCATCGGTAGCCAGTGAATAAGTGAAATCTAATATGGATGTTTTTCATGTTTGTTGCTCACAAGAACTTTGTGTTCACAAGGATGTTTCAAGGGCTGCACATCAAATGAAAAGTTTCTAAAAATGAAATAACTTTGAGGTTCTTCCAGCAATCTTCAAAAAAAAATAAAAAGTACAATTCATCAAGATCTGATTAAACAATTATTCGTGTGATCCCCATGACTTAGAACTTTCAGTTCTCTCCTCTAGCAGTCTTTTAATCTGTCTGGTTCTCTTTATTGGGCAGGGAAGTCTAAGGTAAGATAGCAAAGGTGATGGGAACTTAAGGCAGAAAGAGGCCAGTGTTCATGAAGAGGGAGGCAACAGTCCCACTGTCCTCTGTCCTCATCAGACCACCACCTGGATGGACTGGGCCACCCAAGAATCAGGGATGTTAGGAACTGAGGCTATTAGCAATCTTCAGGTATTTGAAGGACTGTTATGTGGAACAGAGATTTGATTTGTTCTGCACAGCCCCAGGAGGCAGAGCTAGAAGAAAGTTAGGGAAGATTTCAAAAGAGACAAATATAGGCTGGGGATATTATGTAGATTCATTTCCTTCCTCCTTTTCCACCTCTAGCTTTGAGGACAGTAATCAAATCTACCCTGCCATTTCTAGAGAGGATCATAGATAGGACCCTGGATTTAGAAGGCTATGCCTATCAACTGCTCTGTGACTGTATTCACAATCCTTGTGATATCCCCAACCATAAGATCCCACCCTAGTCACCACTACCCTAGTGTTAGTCTTCCCCTGTAAATTCATTGAGGGCAGAGACAATATTCCTGCTTGCATTTCTATCTCCTGCACTTAATAGGTTGTTTTGTACGTGATAAACATTTAATACTTTTTCATTCACTTATTAAAAAAACAAAACAGGGGCGGCTAAGTGGCACAGTGAACAGAGCACCAGCCCTGGAGTCAGGAGGACCCGAGTTCAAATCTGGCCCGACACTTAACACTTACTAGCCGTGTGACCTTGGACAAGTCACTTAACCCCCAATTGCCCTTCAAAAAGCAAAGAAAAATTTTAAAAAACCACCTAATAGTCACAGTCATCCCAAAGTGAGATGGGCTGCCTCTGAACATGGTAGGTTGATCCTTACTGGAGAAATTTTTAAATTTCATTTGCCAAGAAAGTCATAGAAGGTATTCTTCAGTTTTGGGCTGAACCTAATTCAAGATCAAGACTGGCCTATTGTTCTGGAGGAGGAGAGATGTAGGCTAGACAATAGAAAAATTAGGTGAATTCACAGTTGAATCAATGGTCAGACCTCCAAAGAACAGTAAGTTAAGGCTTAATGTCAAGTTGGATGTGGCCAGTGTAGAGCTCCAGGGTTCTAGGTTTGGCCCTGTACTATTCAATAGTTTACCAGTGACTTGGGTCAAGGGATAGAAGGCAAGCTCCTTAAACTTGTAGATGCACAAAGGGCTGAGTGGATAGCTAACACCGTGAGTAAAAATCAGGATTCTAGTACATTGCAAGTGTTTCTAGCATTGAGCCAGATCTGCTAAGACAAAATTTAATGCAGATAAATATACACTTGGCCTCAAAACAACCAGCTTCTCCAGTACAAGATGGAGGAGGCTGAGGTGGAGAGCAATTTGTCAGGCCTTGGGAGAGAAGTACAAGCTTACCAATCAGTGAGATAAGAACTAAAAACATGATTTTGAGTCAGTGTTACAAGGTAGTGTTCAGGTCTAAAATGGTGATATTATCAAGAGTACTGTTCTCAGTTCTGGGTATTACATTAAGATTAAGAAGTACACTGATGGGGGCAGCTAGGTGGTACAGTGAGTAGAGCACTGGTCACAGAGTCAGGAGGACCTGAGTTCAAATCTATCCTCTGACACTTAACATTTGTGTGACCGTGGGCAAGTCACTTAACCCCAACTTCCCCCCTCTGAACTCCAAAATGAGCACTTTTACTCACTCCATCCTGGAACCACAGACATGGGACCGATGGGAACAGGAAGGATTTGTCCATGGTCACACAAGAAGTTGCAGCATTAAGACTTCAGGTTTTATTTTTAATTAAATGTTTGCCATCACCAAGCATTTTGGTTTTTTTCTCTTTCCTACCAACCAATGCACTCCCACTGGGAGAAAGAAGTCCTGGTACCAAAGGAGCATAATCAAACAAAACCAAAGTCCCATGCTGGCTGCATCAAGAATGGTCTCCTGCTGCTGCTGGCCCATTCCCTCTGCCTCAGGAAGGGGAGTATTATGGTTGGTCACCGTGTTGACCAGAATTCTGAAATCTTTCGGAGCTGTTTGTCTTTACAATGTTGTTATGTCAATTCTTCTCCTGGTTCTGCTTATTTCATTTGGCATCAGTTGACACGAGCCCTCCAAGGTTTCTCTGAAATCAATCATTTCAGCATTTCTCACAAGACAATAATATTCCATATATTTTATGCCATAATTTATTGTAATTTTTAAATTTCATTTCATTCTCAGGTTCACATTTTCTCACCTCCTCCCACCCCCACCCTGAGAAAACAAGAAAAACAAAACCCATTACATACAAATATAGTCCCCAGTGAAACAAATTCTTGCATGGGCTGTGTTGGAAAAAAAAAAGTCTCAATGTGCACTGGGAGTCTAACGGCCTGTCCAGAGGTCCGGGCACATCTCATCACACACCACAATTCCAATGTTTGTTTGTTTTTACCTTTTCCACTATCTAGTCATTCCTGTTAACAATGTTCTAACACTGGCAATGCCCCTACCAAGTCCATTTCTCTTCTTTTACTCTCCCTTTTTTTTTTTTACAAAAGCAACGAGAGGGGTCTCAGTCTTAACATTTGGCATTTCAGAGCCCTCCTGCCCATAAAGTTTCTCCTTTGGATGAAGGGCATTAGGAGAGAAGGGGAAGCACCCCACAAATGAGGGGAGGCTTTGTTCTTCCCTCGGTCTCCTTCAGGACACTGTGACTTTGACAGACTGAGACTTATCAGTGTGTTGTTCTGCTTCTCACCAGGCTGCCCTCATCCTGCTTCTCTCAGCACAGCTGCTCTGTCTAGGATTTTCACTATATTTCTTACCGGTGCATTAGATTTTAAAGACAACACAACACCATATGTTCTCTCTCCCAACCTGCTTCTTCCTTCTTTCCCATTAAATTAGACCACATAAAGGTCTAACTCTTAAGACATCTTCTCTGCATCAAACCTGTGTTGTTATTATTGTTGTTCTAAAGACTGTCTTTCCCCACTTTGTCCAGGCTGGAAGGGCACGGGGTTCACCTCAGCTGGGAGCTTTGACCTGCTCTACCTCTAACCTGCACCAATCCGTCCTCTCCCCCGGGGGCACTCATTACATTAATACTGCGCTTAGCAAGTGATCCCAGTCAGAACAAATCAGCAGGGTTCAGCACACTGCAGCTCAAGAGATGCTACCCTCCAATAGAGCCGAGATTGCAGGAAATGTGCTACCACACCTTGTGTTGGCACAACAGCTATGACATTTAGGTGAAAAGTTTCTTTCTGGTAAAAAACCAGCAGCTCATTTACATAGGACTTTATGATACACAGAACACCATATATATTCTGTCAGTGATTGTCACAGCACCACCAGGAAGCAGGTGCTGTAAGCTTCATTCTCATCTTTAAGAAGAAATAGTCTCAGGGTTAAATGACTTACCTAAGGTCACAGAGCTGGACCATTCAATAGGCAGTTTAAAGTGTCCCTCTGTGCCAGGTCTGGTGCTGAGTGCTGGGGTCCCAGAGCCCCTCTAGCCCAGGACACTTTAAACATGAGGCACAAGTGACTTGCCTAACAGCACACAAGCAGGAAAGAGGCAGGGGCAGAGCAGGAACTCTCTTTAGCACTGCAGATGCTGCCCCACCCAACACAGTAACCAGCTGGGCAGTAGCTGTAACCCAGGTCACAAAGTAGCCAAGGGAGATGCCTCCCTAGAGAAGGGTGCAGTTGAAAGCTTTGACACCTGTTAAATAGAAATGAACACCTCAATGGGAGCTCTCCTCTAGGCACGTCTCCTGCAGCTACTCTGGAGAGGCCTGGATTGCAAGCTACTGCTTAAACTCTCACAGCTAAAACTGCTACCCACAAAACAGTCCCCAGGTGATCTTGTGGGGGAGACAAGCTACCGGGCAGCTGGAAAGGCTTCACACTGAACATGGGATCTAGACTTGCCATCCAGAGGAACTTCTGTACAGCAGGTCTGTGAACTCTTTAAATGGTTTGATAACAGAACTCAATTTTATTAGGTTTATAATGTTTCCCTAATAATCCTGTCAAGTCCATTTTATTCACTTAAAAACAGATTCTGAGAAGGGGTCTGTGGGCTTACAGACTAACCCAGATGGGTCACTTGAGTAGAGCAGTAAGGTAAGGAAGGAGGGTACTGCCTGATGCTGGTCTTTGGCAAGGAGGAAGAAGAATAGAGAAGAGACAGAGGGGAGGAAAAAGAGGGAGAAGGGAAGAAAAGGTTGTGCCCCACCCCCTGCAGAGGCTGCAGATCCAAACCCAAGCCCCCGCCTACTTCTCGACACTCACAGAGTGACCATGGGCCCCAAGTTTAGCCTCTTTGGGTCCCAGTGCCCTCTGCAAACAGAAAATCTCAATGCAGCCTCTGACACTGAGAAGAAGCAAGTTTGGATCGATTTTCTGCAGCATCTGCTCAATCACATCTGACAATGAACACCAAGAACACAGGGTCTCCCAGGGGCAGCAGCCCCGCCATAGGTGGGATCCATACAGCCAGTGGAGAAGGTCTGAAGGCCTGGACAAGCTCACTTACCTTGGTGGGGCCCTGTCTGGGGGTACGCACTGATAATGAGCTGTTTGGGGGTCTCGGAGGGAAGGGAGGGGTGCCTGGACAGTCTACGGCCCTGGGTCAGGAGCCGGCCCGTGTGCGGGGGATTCACCCCCTTCGCCCCCCAGCCGCAGAGCTGGGCCGAGCCCACTGGCATGAGCCCGTGAATCAGGCACCGGGCGACTGCCTCCTGGGCTGCCTGGGGGGATCCCAAGGCCCCCGAACCCAGCAGGCCGCAGTCATTCCACTACGGGGGACGCAGAGCGCCAGTGCGCTCCCTGGTCGGCAGTTGTATGGGGAGCTCCGGGGGGGGGGGGGGTAGAGGCGGCGGCCCGAGGAGCCTCCCGAGGGCTCCGGACCCGAATGTGGCCCGGCCCAGCGCCCCGCACGGCGAGACCCCAGCGGAGCCAAGCAGAGCCGAAGCAGCTGGGAGAGCTGGCCTGGACTATGGGGGCGCGGCCCTGGCGGAGCCCAGCGAGATCCTCTGGGCTTGAGCCGCCACAGTGGGAGACACGGCCGCATAGTGACGTCACTCCGGACCTCTGCGAGAACGAAGAACAAGAACCTCAAGGTACAAGGAGGACTACGGGGCTGCTCCCGCTCGGACCCTCCCGCCCCGGGAGCCCGGCCTCGGCTCACAGCCCCGTCCCAGGCAGCTTTCTGAGGTCGGAACAGCGGCACTTCCAGCTGCCCCACCCACTTCCGGCGCATCCACTTCACTTCCGGCGTGCCCCCCGCGCTTCCGGTGACGTCACGCAGCCGGGCGAGTGGCCGAGCGACGCCGCGGGGGTCCCTCACCTCACTTCCGGCGCGAGCCCAGGACCGGGCCGACGGCGGCGGCGGCGGGAGCCCGTCGGCCTGTCGCGGAGGCTCCTCCGAGGATCCGATGGGGTGGGGTGGGGCGGGGCGGGGCGGCTCCCCCCACCTCCCTCTGCGGACGTGGCGCCCTGCGGGGAGGGGCCGGGCATGCCCGAGACATCCGGCCTGGGTGACGTCGTTTCCGGGGCGGGGCGGGGCGGGCCCAGAGCTGGGGCCGAGGCCAAGGCCGAGGCCCGGGGCTCCCTGGCACCGGCAGCCGGTCTTCCGCGCCCGCCACGCTCCGAGCCCGCGTTCCCCTCCGCGCCGCCTGCGGCCTGCGGGTGGCGGCGGCCGCTCCCCGCCGGGGCTGCGCCCGGTAAGAAGCCGCGCTGATGCCGGGCCGGTTGCTAGGGGCCGTTGCCAGGGGCGACGGGAGGGAGGTGGTCGCGGGCGGGGGGGCTCCGGGCTTCTCTCGCGAGACTTGGCCGAAGCCTTGCTTCCGAGGCCCGGCGCGGGGGGGCGGGGGGGAGGATGCGTGCGCGTGGAACCCCCGCGCAGGGCGCGGGTTGAAAGGTGCTTAGAGATTCCCCTGGCCCGCCTGCGTTCCTTAACAGCTGGGGAAACTGAGGCCAAGGGAGGGCCTCCGATCTAGAGCCTGGAGGCCAGCCAACCTAGCTCCTCCTTTTACAGACGGGGAAACAGGCGCAGGGAAGGGGAGTGATTGAGCTAAGGCCGCACTGGGGATGGTTGTCAGGCAGGAATTGAACCCAGAACGTCTTTCTTCCCAATTTGATGGTCCGCCCCCTTGACCAGGTGGGAGGGGCCCTGGGGAGAGGCAGGCAGCCCTCAGACTGGCCCCCACGTGGGGGGAACCCCCCCATAGAGCCCCAGGAGCCAGAGTGGGGGGGTGCAGAGAGCTGGACAAGCCCTGGACTTGGGGGATCGCCAGGATTAGGAAGGAGGTGGCTGAAAAGGATTGGAACCCAAGATCTCCCCTTCTAGCTTCTGCTGCTTTCAGGCTTTCAGAGGGCTTTAATCCTCCCCTGTCCACGCCTTACCCTCTCCAGAACCACCAGGCAGCCCCTGGTTCCTGCCCCCCCAAAGCTCCTGTCCCCCAGGGGGGTCTGTACCACCTCCCCTCTCCCCAAAGTCCCCAGGGATTACCTTTGCCTCTTCCTTCTCCGGAGGATGGAGGCAAATAGAGGTCAAGTGACTTACCCAGGGTCACACAGTAAGTGTCTGAGGCTGATTCGAACTCAAGTGATCTTGGCCTCAGGCCTGGCAGTCCCTGAGCCGCTGAGCTGTTAGTTCTCCAGCCCTGCCAGCCCCTGGGGCATGGGGGGGCAGGGGGAGTTTTTATTCTGCTGGGGGTGGGGGGTGGAGGTGGGGGAGATACCCAGCCAGGGGAATCAGGAAAAGGAGGAGGTGTCTGAGAGGAAGAAGACCTGGGCACACAGCCTGTGGGCCTGTGGTGGCACTGAGTTGGGCAGGGACTCGGAGAGTGGGGGCCTGTTTGGGGGGCTTGGCTTTTGCACATTTCTTTTTAAAAGTTCTGAATGTAAACACCAAATTAAGGATCATTTCCATATATACCAAAGAACCCAAGAAGACACTGGTGAAAGGGTGAATCATCCTTTCATACTGGCTGAGTTAAAAAAAATTTGTGAGGAATTCCAAGTCTTTACTGTGGAAACCATTCTGCTTCTCTGTGCTTCCTGAAGCTCTCTTCTGTGCATTAAAGACATTCTTCAGTGTTTAGAGATGACTGGGCACAGGGCTGTTGCTGACCATGTGTCCACACCTTCACCCAATTAAAAATCTAGAGAAAAGACATTCTCAATGCACAAGAAAAATGATTGAGTGCCCTGGAGGGCCCGGGTCAGCAATGTCTACATGTTCCCGTGCTGTCCAGGGTTGGGGGCCTCTGGGCACTGAGCAGGGCTCTTCATCCTTCCTCTGGGTGCTGGCCAATCAGCTGCTCCCTTGGGTCATTCCCACTTCCCAAGATTCTCTGCAATTGTCTCATCAATTCTTCAGTGCATTAACGCTCCATTAAATTAATATACCCAGGCTGAGCTGCTGCTCCTTGGCTGATGGCATCCCTCAGTCTAGTTCTTTTTCCTTTTAGCGTCCCTTTCAGAATCAGGAATCTTGTTGGCCCCTGTGTCCTCCTCTGTCTTGACCCTCATTCCTATCCCTTGTCTGGTGTGATGTCGTTCTCCAAAGTCTGTGTGTTGGTTCAGTCCTCCTGTGCCTGTATCAGATAAGAGGGAGGCTCATCTTGCCCTCTCCTCCCACCTCTTTCTCCATGTCTGTATCTTTGTCTGTCACGCCCCAGTTATGGAGAAATAAAAAGTTCCTCCTCTTAGCCTCCCTTTTCTCTCTGCTCCTCAGACTCCCAGGACAGAACTTAGCAACCTCTTCAGTGCCCTTTGAAAACCCGTGGGGACACTTCGGTTTTTCTCTGGCCTGTAGAGCGTTAGCACTGCATTATCATACAGCCCCTTCTGTGTGCTCAGATACATGGGCCTTTTTTAGTTACTCTGGATTCTTGTGTTTGTGTTTCACAGCTGCTGTTCCTCTCTAGGGGCAGCCGAGTGGTGCAGTGAATGGATAGAACACCAGGCTTAGAGTCAGGAAGCCTCATCTTCCTGAGTTCAAATCTGGCCTCAGACACTTAGTAGCTGGGTGATCCTAGGTAAGTCACTTTACCCTGTTTGCCTCAGTTTCCTCATCTGTAAAATGAGCTGGAGAAGGAAACTCCTTGAGTCACTGTCTTTGCCCAGAAAACCCTAAATGGGTCGTGGAGAGTCAAACATGACTGAAAACAGCTGAACAGCAATGTTTCCATCTAAAATTCTTCAGAGTTCCATGAAGGGCCATTTTTTTTCTCCTGCAGAATTGCCCTCAGCTTTGCAGGGTAAGTTTTTCTTGGTTGTAAGCCTCCACCTTTTGGAATATCAAATTCCAGGATCTCTCATTTAAAGTAGAAGGTGCCGGGTCTCGTGGGCCCTGCCAGGTTCCTTCCTGGGTGCAGGCAGGATTGTTTCTCTTCTGGGCGAGCTCTGGATTCTGGCTGGGACGTTCCCGGGCCTTTTCCTTGTGGGGTTTCTGTCGGGAAGCTTTGCCCTCCAGTCTTGAAGCATGTCTGAGCAGTTTTCATTTAGGATTTCTCAATGGATAATATCTAGGCTTTTAAAATTCATAGTTAATTTTCTATTTTCTTCTCTCCCCCCAAATGTGGGTTTTGCCCCTGTTCCTTAGGTAGGGCTTAGGGCTTCATCTTCCAGACTCTACCTGTTGGTCCATTTTCCTTTGCTGCTGCTTGCAGGTGTAACAGTGATGTTCCCTGGACCGACTGGTTTGTTTTGTTTTGGGGGTTTTTTAACATCTCTAGTTTTACAAACACAGTTTTTTAAAAAATAATTATTTATTTTTAGTTTAAAGCATTCACTTCCATAAGGTTTCGCTGCCTCCCTCCCCAAGACAGCGTGCAATTGGATACAGGCTCCATGTACACATGTATTAAAACGTTTTCACATCGAACACATTGTCACATCTCTGCCTTTATTCATGCATCTCTCCAGCCTTGGTTCCTGAATTGGAGTTTTGTGTAGGGTGAGGCACCATTGGCTGTTGCATTTTTGGATGGGGCCGTTGGCCCCTGCTCAGTTTTGTCCTGGGTCACAGGCTCCTGCACTGTAGCAGGTCTAGTGGAAGGAGCCTGGGCTCTGACTTTGGCCGATGGGCCTCCTAGCTGCGGGAAGTTGAACGAGGCCCTTCACCTCCCTAGGCCTCGGCTTCCTTCCCTGAAGGATTGGGCCAGATGACCGCAGAGGGGCCTTCCCTTGAGGCCCTGGGATGGGTTGCTGGTAAACTCTCAGAAGTGTGTGAAATGCTGCATTTGATCCCAGATGCCGTGGTCCTCTCTGAAAGACCTCTGAGGAGGAAGAACCAGCGTCTCTCTGGACAATCCTTTCTGCTTCCAAATAGCTTTGATTGGGAGGAAGTTTCTCCTCTTGGCACCTTCACCCATTGCTCTTGCACTGTCCCCTGAGGCTGAGCAGAAAAGCCTTTAATGCACCCTGGACAGCCTATGAAACGTCTGAAGGCAGCTGTTATGACACCACCAGCTACATGGTGCTAAAAAGGACCAGACCAGCCCCTCCCCTTGGCCTTGCAGGTGGTTCCTCTGGGGTATGACAGGCTTGGTTGGGCCTCTCTCATCCTGGCTGCTCTCTAGACATGAGGTCCTGTGGCCCTCAGACCTTCACTTTCTTGCTGTTACTTTGCAGTCCTTTGCTCATTCTTGATCCTTTCTCCTCAGAAGTGAGGAGTATTCCTCAGCTTTGACCGTCCTCAAAAGGTTGTCACTCATGTCCCAGATACAAGTCAGGGAAGTCAGAAGGCTTCTCTTTTGTTAATATCTGGTCCCCAAAGACTGGCCTCGCTCTCCGCCTGCAGGGAGTGGCCAACACCAGCTTCTGTCTCCTCACTCTCCCTTTCTCTGCTCCCCGCAGCAAGGCCCCTTTGAATCTACACAGTCATTTTTTGGGTGTCAAGTGAGTAACTTCTTCCAGAAGCTCCCATCTGCTTGGAAAGGGACTTTGATCTGCTCCTTCCCACATAGGCAACCCTCCTTCATCTGTTGCTTCCCTGCATCCCAGTCGTGCCTCTTGCACTCTCCTGACCCACGTTGGCTCCTCTCTCTGCCTCAGTCTTCCATTCTTTTGAAAGAATACTTCGTTCTCCCTGCTACCCCAAAGGGTTTGGAGCCTTTCCTGGAATCACTTTACCTTTTCTCCTCGGAGTAAGAGGATCCTGGCTCGCATAGTGATGTTACATAATTGTTGCACACTGTGAAGGTCACAGCAGAATTCTGCCCTCTTTCCATACTTGTTTTGAAAGATGTGAATTGGATTTCAACTTCCTTTCCCCCCTCTTTTTTTTCCTATCACCTGGGTAGCCACTTAGTGCCCAGACCAGCACCTAAAGAACTTAGGGGTGACCTGTAACACCAGGACCCCCCCAAAAGTCCCTAGTTGGGGATCACTGCCAGAAGGCACATCCCAAAGGGCTTGGAGGCAGCAGCTGTGAGCACCCCCCACTCTACCTTCCACCCAAACTCAGACTTCAGGTTGGCCATGGGGGTATCGGGCAGCCTCTTCAAAGAGGAGCATGAATTGCACCCCCTTGTCTGGTGCTCCCAAACCCCTTGCTTTCAATCCCTAGTTACACCCTTGCTGTTTTCAGTTGCTACTTTCGCTGCTGCTGGGAAGTTCCCCTTTTTTTGATACTTGCCCTCCCATTCAGGGATGAAATGGGGCAAAGAGAGGGGGCTGGATTACAAGGGGGCAATTGCAGCTTTGCCTTAGGAAGAATACCTTAGCTTCTGCTTGATTTCCTGGCTGTAGACTGCCCTGTGACTTTGCTCAGTGCAAACAGAAATATTTACTGAGCACCGACTGTATACAAGGTTTTGTGTCCATACAATGACATTCTTTTTAGATGGTGCTTCTGTGTGTATACTTCTTACACCCCTCCTTCCTCCTACAATGAGATTGCAGACTCCCCGTGTTCTGCCAGCCCCGCCACACACACACACACACACACACACACACACACACACACACACACACACACACACACACACACACACACACCCCCTTACCAGGGCTCAGATGTCCGAAAGTGCTTCCTGGGCCTTCTGCCTTTTCCCTGGCTGCCTCACTCAGCCAGTGACTCCAGACCTCTGCTCACCCCACAATTTTGCTCTAATACCAAGCTGATTAGATATGGGATCTCGGAGCTCATGCTGAAGGGTGGACCTGGGGATGGGGGATTCTACAGACTTTTGAGGGGAGATGTGATGTTTTAAGGAAGTAATGTAGTTACTGTAAGGAGCTAGAAATTGCCAAGGAGTGAAGTGATTAAAATTTGGATAAGGATGAGCAGATGGATGGGGAGCAGAACGTTTATTCAACAAACATTTGTTCTTTCAGTCAACAAATATTGACTGAATGGCTCCTTTGTGAAGAGTGTTGTTAGGTGGAGTGAGGACTGGGAGACCCAAGGAGGGGGGAGGGGAAGGGCCTGCAAGGGAATCCAGCAGCACAATTCCATTAGAATAATGAGCCTGTGGGTCACCTTTTAGGTGCCTTTGCTTTTTACAGAAACCTTAGCTTTTGCAGGTGCATGTGTGATCCTCAGTGTCTCTGTGACCGTGGGTAGAGTGAGCAGTTGTTACCCACCCCCTTCGGCAGAGAAGGACTTGAGTCACAGGGTCCTATAGTAAAGCAATGCTGAGCTCTGATCAAAGTCTGGGCCTACTGATGCCCAGACTCTCTAGCACACCCCGAGGACCGGAGAAGTTACTCATGATAGTGGAGATAACAAGTGGCATAGGACAAGGGGAAGGGATCTGGGTTCTCTGCTGAAAATGGAGATGGGTGCTGGGGAAATGGGAAATGAGAGCTAAACTTGATTTAGAGGCGGCAGTGGCTGTTTTTGTCAGTAAGCCGTCCTGATTCTAGTCCAGTCCAGTCACTTCTGGGGTATGAAGGAGATCCTGGATGCCTGAGCAGAAAGGATTTTCCCACAGGCTTGGTGCTGGCTCAGTTATCTGTTCGGGGACCAATATGACCAGCTCAGTGCAGAGGCTTGTCTCCAGCATAGCCCAAGGATGACCCTCAATGACTGTTCAGCCAATTGAGTAGACATCTGTATGCAAGTGTGGACCATATAAAAACCCAAAGTGCCTGTCATTAAAAAGCTGACATTTTATTGGGGCTCTTAACATGTACACACCCAAATAAATGCAATGTGTACATATGGCCAAGATAGTGTCAGGAACAGGACCTGGGAGTGGTACCTGAGCTGTGCTTTAGGAGAGACTGGAGGTTCTGTGAGTCAGAGGCAAGAAGGGTGTGCAGGGTAGACGCTAGAGAGGGCTGGTGTGAGGGGTGAGAGTAGGGAGGAACGTCATGTACGTGGGACGTCTGATAGGTTAGTGCTCCTGCCACCAAGAGTGTCTGAAGAAGGATCTGATTCAGTAAGCCTGGAGGGGGAGGCAGGACTTACAGTGCCAAGCCAAAGAGTTTGTACTTTATCCTAGGGGCAATAGGGAGCCACCAAAGGTTTTGGGTAAGGAGGTGACATGGTTTTACCTTTTTGTTTTTTTAACCAAATATCAGTTTGGGAGTTTCATAGAGAGTGAACTGGAGAGGAGAGAGAATAGAAGCAGGAAGACTATTGACAAGCTACTAAGAGCCTGGTTTTAGGTAAAGACTGTGTTGTATGAGTGGAGAGAAGAGATGTTTAGAGATAGAACGGACAGGAATTGGCAAGTGATTGGGCCTGGTGGTTGAGGAAAAGGAAGGAGTGAAGAATGACCCAGGGCTGCAGCCTTTCCTGGCTGGAAAGATGGTGGTGCCATTCACAGAAATGGAGGAAATTGGAGGAGAGATGGATTTTATGGGAAATAGAATGAGTTCTGTTTTGAACATGCTGAGTTAAAGTTCCTGTGAGACATCTAGGTGGAGCTGTCCAGCAGGTAACTGGCAACAGGGAACTGGATTGCTTATTGTTCAGGTGTCTTATTTTTTTTCAATTGCTTGTTAAAAAAAAAATACAGCTTTTTGACATTCTTTTTTTTTAATTGAGTTTCAAATTCCCTCACTGCTCCACCCTCCTCATTGGGAAGACAAGCAATTTTATACAGGTTATATGTGTGCAGTTGTGTAAAACATTTCAATATTAGTCATGTTGTAAAAGAAAATTTGAACCAAAAAACCGAGAAAATAAAGTTTAGAAAGTCTGCTTTGATCTGTATCCAGACCCCATCAGTTCTTTCTCTGGAAGGGGATAGCACTTTTCATCATGAGCTCTTCAGAATTGTCCTGGGGTCATTGGGTTGCTGAGAAGAGCTGAGTCATTCACGGTTGATCTTGATACAATGTTGCTGTTACTGCGTACAATGTTCTTGCGGTTCTGCCCATTTCATTTTGTATCAGTGTAAGTCTTTGCAGGTTTTTCTGACATCCCCCTGCTCATCATTTCTGGTGGCGCGCTAGTACACCATCACATTCACACGCACAATTGGTTCAGCCATTCCCCAGTTGATGGACATCCTCTCGGTGTCCAGTTCTTGGACACTACAAGAAAGGCGGCCATAAATATTTGTGTGCACTTAGTGGTAGTGGTGGTGCTGCTAGGCCAGAGGGTATGCGCGGTTTTATAGCCCTTTGGGCACAGTTCCAGAATAGTTGGGTCAGCTCACAACTCCATTAACAACACATTAGTGTCAAATATTAAGGCTGAGTATGTAGATTTGGGAATTATCCACATGAAGTGGATAACTGAACCCATGGGCATAGATGGGGTCTCTGAGGGAGAGAGTGTGGAGGGAAGAGAAAGGAGCCTAAGATAGGGACCTCCATGCTTAGTGGGCAGGCAGAGGAGACAAAGCAGCCAGACAGGGAAAGGAATGAGGGGAAGCTGTGTCATAGAAGTCAAGAGAAGGAGAGGGGCCAGGAGGAAGGCATGGTGAGCAGGATCAGAGGGCTAAGGAAAGGCCACTAGTAGGAGCCGCTAAGAGACTGCTGGTAACCTGGAGAGGGCAGTGGGATCAGGAATCATTGTTGAGAAGCGAGTGGAAGGTGAGACATTGGGGCGGTGGGGGTAGACAAGCCCTGTCTACCCTGGGGTGGGGACATGAGTAGAAAAATGGGAGCTCAAGATCTGAGTTCAGCAAGGGAGGCAGACTTGGCACTTGGAGTGTGGGCCAGCCAGTGAGGATGCGGATTGGTACTTGTGTTGCACCAAGGCTGACCGCTGCCCTCTGGAAGGTAACTCTGGAGAGCTGCTGTGTTCAAACCACTCATCCTCCTGCTGAGCTTTGGGGATGAGCTGCTCGAAACTGGAGCCCCGGTCTGGGCCTGGGACGACCTGCCCGAGGCCTCACGGCACCAGGAAGCAGTGCTCTTGGCTGCTGGTAGAAGCAGTGTCCAAAGATCTCCCCTCCAGGTGCAGTCAGCACCTCTTCTAAAAGGGCTGGGACTGACCCAGCACACCTCCTAGGGCCCTTTGTCCCCAGGCAGGGGGATCAGACTGGCAGGAATTGACATGCTCTGTTGTGCTGTGTTTTTTATTTACTTTGTAAAACATCTCCCACTTCTATTTTAATCTGGTCCCAAGTACTCCAAGTTTGTCCCCTCTGACCTAGAGCCCAGAGAGTTTGGCCCAGCATCACTCAAGTCGCGTGGGTCAGTTTTCAGGCCAGCTCCCTGATCTCTATACCACACTATTCTTGCTCATTCTGTGTGAAATAAGAAATTTGCCAATCTCAGGTCTCCAGATTCCTCCACATCTGGGAAGTCTGGCAAACTGCAAGTCAGTACGGGAAACTGGCTCTGGTGGCCAGGAGAAGTGGAAGAGGCCCAAGCCTGGTGTCTGGGAGGAGCCGAGCCGTTTAGCCCAGCTGCTGGGTAAATATGTCAGGTACAGCTTTCCTGTTTGGGGGATTGGATTTTATTTTGTTTTAAACCCACTAATGCCATCAGTGAAAGGAGGGGAGGGAGATGGCTGTTGCCAGGGAGGAGGGTCTCCATTGGCTGGTGCTCAGTCTTTGGGTGACAGGCCTAAGCAGGGGAGGGAAGAGTGAAAGTCGACATATATGCCCAGTATGAGTGACCCTTCTAGCTCTGGTGAGATTACGTCAAGTCCAGAGTCCTCTACCTAGCTTTCTGGTCTCGACCTGCCTCTCTGGCCTTTGTTCCCACTGTGCATCATGGGGGGCACCTTGTTCTTCCCTCCCCCTCAGCCACCCACAGGGACAGTCATGCTGTGATTCTCATCTACAAGTTCGCTCCCCTGGCCAGAATTCAAACTCATGACTCTCTAGTGCTTCATTCTCCCTGAATCTGTTCTCCCTCATCTTGACTTCCAGATCATCATGGCCCTTCCTCCCTTCTGTGTGTGTTACTCCCCTTTTATAGCCCTCACTGTGTCTACCCTGGCCCCTCTCAGGCCATCAGTGAGTGCTTACTAATGGGATGCAGATCTGTAAGCATCTGCTGCCTGCCGGGGGCGGGGGCATACAAAGAGCAAGATGGATTAGGGAGAGATATCTCTCTCTCTCTCTCTCTCTCTCTCTCTCTCTCTCTCTCTCTCTCTCGCCCTTGCTCTCGCTCTCGCTCTCGCTCTCCTCTCTCT
>CM053601.1:190081807-190093060 GCA_028646575.1 Pseudocheirus occidentalis | reverse complement strand
CTCTCTCTCTCTCTCTCTCTCTCTCGCTCTCTCTCTCTCTCGCTCTCTCTCTCTCTCTCTCTGCCCAGAGTGCAGAGAGTCAATACAAGATGATTTCCAGGGGAAGCCCTGGCATGTGGTGAATGATGAGAGGCCTTTGGGTGGTGTTTGAGGTGAGCTCAGCAGAAAGCTCAGGGCACCCAGGGGCCGGTGAGTCTTTTGGACTACCCAGCATACCCCAACCAGGCAGGAGCCCCAAGAACCCATTTTTATCCAGTGAAAGCAAGAGGCTTAAAGCCGAATCATCCTTTTAAATAGGAAAGGACGTCCGCCCACCCCGTCTTCTCAGGGCTCCTTCTCCTAGGCTGGAAGCACACATTTCATGTGCCATTTACACCAGTTGCTCCTGTGCTCATAATGGCCTGCTGATAAGCCAACGCTGTTTGTCCCTCCATCCAGCGGCTTGCTGGGAGCAGTGCTCTGCAGATTACTGCAGGACAGCCTGCAGCAGGCGCCAGTAATGGGGGCAGTGGTGCCAGAGCAGCTTCAAGTCTGGGAGACTCCTCCTCCTGACTTCACATCTGCCCTCAGACGCCTAGCAGCTGGGTGACCCTGGGCAAGTCGCTTCAGCCTGCCTGCTGGAGAAGGAAGTGCCAACCCCTCCAGGGTCTCTGCCAGGGAAGAGTGGGATGGGACCAAGCAGACAGAAGGAGGCAGCAAGGCTGCTTCCTGCTGGTCCTCGTTCCGGCTTTCTGTGTGAGATCTCATTGGAACTCTGCAGCAGCCCTGGGGGGGGGGGGGGGAGGCTCTCCTCATTCCCATTTTACAGCTGAGAAGATAAGAGGCTCAGAGAGCTCTAGCGCCAGGCAGTGTCTGAGCCAGGGTCTTCCTGACTGCCCACTGCCCACTGAGCTGCCTCATGTGACTGCACACATGGAGCTCAGGTCTGCTTTCACAGGTGATCTCCAGACACACTTGGGGGCGTATTCTCTGACCTTCCCCCAAATGTTTGTTGAGCAAACAGAAGGCAGCAAGGTCCGGTCCTTTGGATTCCTGGCCATGGGACAGATTCCACCAGCCCTGTGCACCCTTCCTAGGAATGCCTTCTTAATGACCGCGCCCTCTTGTTTGCAGATGTCTCACATTTGAAAAGAAGAAAGTCCATGTGGAGCCAGCTTGGGAGCTGGTCCCGCCTCCCGGGGACCCTTGGAGACCATTGTGTCCGGCTCTGAGCTCTCCCTCAAGATGTGGGCCCCTATCACCTTCCTTTGGCTTTCTTCCTTGTCTCTGTCCTTACCAGAGACCCACCTTTCCTCTTTGAAAGAGAGTGGGGCCCAAGTGTTCCAGATACTGACAGTCCAGAGCAAAGAGCAGTGTAGCCAAGCATGCAGAGTTCCAGCCTCGGCAGGTGAGCAGATGCCCCTGGCCCAGGAGCCCAGTAAAGGGTCAGTCAGAGAAATCCCAAGGTGGAACAGTCCTGGGAGAGAGGTGGTGTCGGGGCTGGGCTCCTTCCCTCTGTGCAGGTTTGGAGTGCATGGGCCCCAAATGCAGGTGGCTGAGGAGACCTTTCGGGATGGAGGAGCTTGCTGGGCTGGGGGGAAAGTCACTCTTCCCCTTCCCTCTGCAGCCTTGCCTCGGAACAGAGTCAAAATGCAGTGCCACCAAACCAGCCAGTCAGGGCTCTTGCCAGCCTGTGCCATGTTCCACACCCATAGCCTCCCAAGTCTGAAAGGAAAGGAGGGTGTGGCGTTTTCTTATCTCTTCTCTGGGACCGCATTTGGTGGTTTGTCCAGAACTGTGAGACCACATCCACCTATGGGTGTACCAAACACCTTGCCCCAAACATGACGTGGTGGGCTTCTGTTGGATGGCACAGTTTTGTGTAGATCTTTTAGGCTTCCTGCCAGAACAGAAGTACCATGAGGGCGAGGGCTGTCCGATTCCACCTCGTCATCTCCTGTCCTTGGCCCCTCTCAAAAGCCACCCTACCCCCTTGTCTCGTTTTATTGGATGTTCCTTTCCTAGCTTTAGATGGGGGGGGGGGGCACCCAAAGATGCATCAAGACTCTGCCACACCCTGACTTCTGCTTATTTTGTTTGGAGATGCAGTGAGGACAAGCCGGGCTCCTGCCCCAGCTGGTGTCTCCTGAGCCCTGGGGGGGTTGGCTGAGGGCCTCACTCCTGGGGTCCTGGTCCCCGTGGCCTGAAATGCCAGCAGAGCTTTGTTAGTCTCCAAGAAGACTTAAGGCTGGTGTCCACCATGTTTGTCCGATTCCCTTGGGGGCTTTTGTGGCCCCTTCCGGCAGCAGCCTTCAGGGGCTGGGGGAGGGGGGTTGCTCTCATTTATTCTTTGCAGTTCTGGGCCATAGTGGCTTCCTCTTAGCCCAGACACGGCCTCTGCGTTTCTCATAGGTCACCGTTTCTGCAGTTTGTCCACAGAGGAGCCGAGACGGTGTATTGTCCTAAACTGTCCAGTGCCAGCTGTGTGCCGAGAAGCTGGACCTCAGGACGTTCAAGGACTAGCCACAGGTACCTGGGCTTTGTAGGGCTCTGTATTCTGAGGGATTCAGTAGAAAGTCTGAGTGACGTCCGCTGCTCAGTAAGCCGAGAGCGGGGCTTGTGAGGCTGAGCCCAGGGGACGGTGGAGTATTGGGGCAGAACCCTCAGAAACTGTGGGGTCTTGATGGGGCAGGCCAGGCTCTGTAGGGCCATCGTTGGCAGGAAGCATGCCCTGGCCTCCCCAGCTTCCACTACGGGAAGGGGGCGGGGGAGGGGGGTTCATTTGGCCCAGCCTGGCCTGGTCTTCTGAGTGCCTCGGGCCTTGGCAGCTTTGTGAATGGAGTTAGGCTTTAACTGTGCTGGAAAGAACGCTCCTTAAAGGGGCCTGGAAGTAAGACTGTGGAACAAACTCACTGTCCCACAGTTTACTTGTTTGGTAGTGTCAGGTCTTTGAACTTTGAGTTATCCTGAAGGAAGGTGCACATTTATATTACGTTGTGCCACAGCTGGGCAGGCCTGGTTTGAGGGGAGCTGGAGATCCCGGGCCCTCCTCCCTGGCTCCTCCCTGCTCCTTCCTGCTCCTTGAGGCACCAAGTTAAGGGAAGCTCTTGTCTCTTCCCCAGACCTTCCCTGGAGATGGAATGAAAAGGAGACAGATTTTGGCTTTCAGAGGACTTCCCTAGTCCGATCCCATCATTCAGCAAGTGTTTCTCTAGTGGCTCCTCTGTGCCAGGCCCATGCCAAGTTCTGGGGTAGAGAGACACAGACAGTCCCTGCAGGAGCTTACAGGGGCCTGGCGGCAGCGACCTGGAGGTTCAGGTTGCTGGGTGTCCCTGTGTACCCACAGCAAAGGGCCCAGCACTTGTAGACCCTTGGGACGTGTTGCTCAACGCGTTGTTGAAAAGTAAAGTAAATGCACAGTGATTGAGACAGGTGGGGAGCTCCCTAAGGAAGGGCCAGCCGGGGAGGGCTGGATGTGCCTGTGTGATGACACTGTGAGGTGGGTTGAGACCAGGCATGAATCAAGGTTCAATTTTAGGTGCCAGAGAAAGGAGGTTTGTATTTGGTCCTAGAGGTAATAATGTTTATCTGGAGTTTATTGGGGCCTGGTGTGAGGTGCCTGCAGGTGGGGGCTGTGACACAGAGAGGTTTGAGGAAAGGAGGCCACTAAGGGGCCTGTTGTAAGAATCCAGGTGGGGGGTGGGGGGAGGTCCGAGCTTGGGATTGGAGAAAAGAGGCTGGATGTCCAAGGGGTTGTTGAGAACCCCCCAGATCTGACAGCTGATCAGAGGGATGAGGTGAGAGAGAGGAGTCGAGCAGGGTCCCAAAAAGACTATGCTTAAGAGAGGGGAGAGTTTGGGGGGAACTCATGAGGTGTGTCAAGGCCCTGGAGTCAGGAGGACCTGACCTCAGACACTTAACATTTACTAGCCCTGTGACCTTGGGCAAGTCACTTGACCTTAATTGTCATGCCTTCTCCCTCCAAAAAGCCAAAAAAAAGAAATAATGAGATATGTTTGGGGCACAGTGAGTGTGAGGTGAGCAGGAAATAAAATTGGAAATGTCCAGCAGGCACGTGAGTGGGTGAGCTGAGCAGAGGCTGCAAGAAGCCCGAGGGCCAAACCCCCTGGAGCCCCTAGGAAGTGGTGAGGTCATCCAGGGTAGAGAAGAATGAGGAGGAGACCCTGACAGAGCCTTGGGGACCACCCCCACTGAGGAGGGGCCAGAGAGAAGGCAGCTGGGGGCACCTCAGTGCAGAGAGCACAGGCCTGGAGGCAGAAGACTCATGTCCCTGAGTTCAGCTTCAGCCTTAGACACTCACTAGCTGTGTGACCCTGGGCAAGTCACTTCACCGTGTTTGCCTCAGTTTTCTCACCTGTAAATTGAGATTGGAGAAGGAAATGTTAAAAAAACAAACTCCAGTATCTGCCAAGAAAATGGGGTCACCAAGAGTGAAACGCAGCTAAAAACAAACTGAAGGAAAACAGTCATGATGATTGATGGTGACTCACACTCATAGAGTACCTGGGGACCAAGGGCTCTACAGACTGTGATTCTCTCATCTGAGCCTCACGACAGCTTTGTGAGCAGGTGCTGCTGTTGTACCCATTTTACAGATGAGAAAGACCCCACAGCTGGGGAGTGTCTGAGGAAGGTTCTGAACCTGGCTCTCCACTCTGTCCACTAAGCCTCTGGGGCAGCATCATGAGAGCTCAGAAGGGAGCGCATGCCCCAGACTGTTAGACTGTGAGCTCCTTGAGGCATCCCTGGAACTTGGTGCAGTGCCTGGCACACGGTAGGGTTTCACGAGTGCTTGTAGAATGAGCTAGAAGGTGATTGGCCAAGGAGGACTGAGCCGGGAGAGAAGAGGCCCCCAGGGGGTTGTTCTGCGGAGAGAAGGGGAGACTGGGAGAGCAAGGTTTGCTGAGGCTCATTGAGGATCATTTGGGTTTTTCTCCAACTTCTCTCTTTTTTTTTTTTTTTTTAAATTAAAAAAAGACTACACATTAGAGAAATGGAGCAGCCTCCCCTCCATGGACACTTTGCTCCCTCACCCCGAGCTGGGGGCCTTTCCAGCTCCTCCCCATCACAAGATCGTCAGGAGGGCCCCAGAGTTAGTCCAGACGACACATCCTGTCACAGTAACTGGTGACATCCATACGGAGCTTGAAGCTGGTATTCTGAACAGTACTGAGGTGGGTGTGTCTGCAGCCCCTAACAGCTCAAGGGCTACCACAGGCACGCCTTCAGCACTCACCACACCACAGGTCCAGAGAACCACCAAAAAGCCCTCCATGGTAGTGACGACAGCATTGGCCTCAAGTACGAGAGCTGGCCCTGCTACCTTGCCGGTGACGCACGTCCCAGCGAATGACCACACCGGCTCACAGAGCACCCCAGCCAGAACCACTAGTGCCTCTGCCAGCAGCCCCACCATCCAGGTTCTGCCCACACCTTCTAGAATTGCTCCAACATCCAGCTCACTGACCCCAACAAAAGGCATGTCTGTAGATAGGCCATTGACTCCAGAAATCCCGACGACCACCCCATCCCCAGTTCCCTTCAGCTCCAGAATGTCAACAGAAGCATTCATGAGCACCCCCACCATCTCCACCAGCACAAGGGCAGAGTCCCCCACCAAACCAGAACCAACACCATTCACTGCTCAGGCGACAGACCCCAAAGTGATGCCAACCACCGTGCCAACCACGGTTGCCCAGGCGACAGAGACTCCAGACACTTCACAGACCACAGAAAGAACTCTCTCCCAAACCACCCTAAGCCCATTGTCCCCCAGAAACACAGCTGAGAGCTTGCCCACAATGCCCAAAACATCTGTACAGACGGTCACAGAAAGCCAGTACCTATGGATTGCCACTCCCCCCTTCACCCAGTACTCAGTCAATAAAAACTTACTGTTGGCTGTGCTCTTGGCGGGCACCATATTCCTCATTGCTGTCCTGGTTCTATTGGCCATGCAAGCGTATGAGAGCTACAAGAAGAAGGACTACACCCAAGTGGACTATTTAATCAATGGGATGTACGCAGACACAGAAATGTGATGGGTGTCCAGACGCCCTCACCCTCACAGCTCCTCGCTTGTGTGAGGAGCATTCAAGTCTGTGCAAACATCTCCTCTCTTTTTCAGTTTGCCTATAAACCAAACCAAGTGCTTCCAAATTAATTTGGTGCAATTTAGGAGAAATGCCAGCTACTTAAAAGGATTTAATTTATATCTAATTCCATTATCACTAAAGAATTGCTGCTTCATTTATCGTTATTTTTAAAATCATGTTGACCAAGGGCCGGGCCAGGCCAGCAATCATTGTCCCAGATCAGGTGGTGCTTCCAGGACCCTATTGGTTGCCTCTTCTTGTTCTGTCATTTTTAATGTCGTGTTCAGAAGGCCAGCAACCAAGTTTGTGGGGTTTCTGATGGACTTTTTTCCTGAGCTTAATTATATTTATGTAATACAGTGTGCTGCCAAGCTTCGTTGAAGTCAGATCCTTTTGGAGATGTATGATGTGTAATATGGTTTATTTTTGTAAACACTCATTTAATAAAACATGAGGTCCTGAAGAGGTTACCGTTTCCTGGCCTTTTATTTTGACTTTTGTTTTCTGACTGCTCACCTCCTCTGATTGGCAAGGTTGTCCCAGGGACAGCCTCACTGCTACCCTTGCTGAGCCCCTTGCTGAGCCCAGGGCACAGCCCATGGGGAACACAGTGTGGATGCTGCCTGGCTGGAGCCTTCACCTGCTTCCCCATCCTCAGCCGTGAGTTCCAGGGGATAACAGGGGCGTGCAGATTCCAGATAGAGAACATTGAATCTCGCTGTAGACACGATTGATTTGGAGGTGTCTGGTGGTCCAAGCTCAGCCCTTCTCAGCCCAGGCCTTTCTCCACCGGCCGTTTGAGACATCTGATGTCTCCAGTCGATGCTGACTGCTGGGGGATTCTCTGAGAAAACTGAAGAACCCAAGTCTTTTCTGGTTCGATCTCTCAGCTTTCTCCTCATCCCATGCCCTCCCCCAGACTTCCCTAAGTCATCCTCATTGGGTCTGATGCATCCAGACTCAATTGTTGTGACCTCCAGATATGGAGGGGTTTCCCCACCACCTTTCCTCACCTTTTTGACTTGGCTCCCACTCTCTTCCCAGAATCGTCGATGATCCAGTGACCTGAACAGGTCATGTGCCTTTCAGTGTTCATTGGATTGAATTAAATGGTGGAATTGGAATGAATTAAAAGGGTCTTGAGATCATTTAGCCTCAAACTAGAATTTGTAGATGAGGACCCTTAAACCCAATTGACCAAGACCAAGAAGCATGAATGAGGATGGTGGCCGTGAGTTGGGGGGACAAGGATGGGGGGGCAGGAGGAACAAGTTCTGACTGTACAATGTAAACTGAAAAGCCAAGGACAATGCCCAAGTTAAACCTGGTGAGAGGGAGGATGGCAGTGCTGTCAGCAGGCTTGGCAACATGGGAAGGGATGAGATGACTTGTTTTAGATGCTCTAAAAGCCCCACATGATGTTCAGTTCAGTGTCCACTGAGGCCAGTGCTTAGGAGAGAGACTGGGGCCAGATAGAGAGATATGAGGACAGTCATTGGAGCCGTGTGAATCGGCGAGGTCACCAAGAGAGAGTATGGGGGAGGGGGGGCACCTGGGCCAGACACAAAGGGTCAGGGGAAAGGAGGAGGGGCTTGGGCCAGACATGTGGGGTCAGTGGGTGGGATGTGGACATAAGCTAACAAAGACAGAAGGGGCAGATAGGTAGGAGAATCAAGAGCAAAGATCATGACAAACCCAAGAGGAGTGTTGAGGCTGAGAATGTAGCCAACAGTGTTGGGGGCTCCGAGGGGCCCAGAAGGATGAGGATGGAGAGAAGGACATGGGGTTTGACCATTAAGAGGTCCCTGGCCACTCTTATTTGAGTGATGGGCAGGGATCTGGACTGGTCTGAGGAATAAGAGGGGCAGTGGAGGCCAGGGGGATTTGACTGTGGAAGGGAGGGGCCCAGCAGAAAGGGAGAGATGGAGTGGCTCCAAGTAGCCATAGGGAAGGGGCAATCACTAGAGTGTCTCTGTCTTAATTCCAACTGAGTGACTTTGGGCAGCTCCTCTCCCCTCTTCCAGACCTCAGTCTCCTCTTCTATAAAAGGGAGGGAAGGGCCTAGATGACCTCTGATGACCCTTCCAGGTCTGGATCAATGGTTCACTTTAAGCGTGAGCCCTCACAGTGCATCAGGTAGGGATGGATGAGAACCAAAAAGTTCAACGAGCATCTGTCCCATGAAGGAGCAGCATGTTGGCCCTGGGTGGGGACTTGGAAGAGGAGGGGTTCTTAAAGGAAGAGGCAGGAATGCTCAGAGAAAAGGGGAGCCCTTCGGTAAGCCTCCAGGAGAATCTCCATTGGATCGGTTCAGGCACCCCTCAAAGACAGCTCAGGTTCAGTTCTGGAACACTGCAATAAAATGAATATCACAATAAAGCGGTCCCACAAATTCTTTGGTTTCCCAGCGCACAGAGAAGTGACGTTTACACCGTACTATAATCTATTAAGTGCGCAATGCTGTATTATGTCTAAAACTGCATATACATTAACTCAAAATACTTCATTGCTAAAAATGAAATGCTGACCACCCATGGTCATCTTGGCTGTTGAGGGGTCTTGCCTTGAGGCTGATGGCTGCTGACCGCTGAGGGGGTGGTTGAGCCTAATTGGTTGACTCTTCCTTTCACAAATGATTTCTCTGTGCAATGCCATGCAGTTCAACAGCATTTCCCCCAATGGAGAACTTCTTTCAAAATTGGAGTCAGTGTCCTCTCAAACCCTGCTGCCTCGTTAACTAAGCTTATGCAGTATTCTTTAATATTGTGTCTCAGGGAGTAGGGAGGCCTGAGGAGAAGGCCGGGGACACATACACAACATTTGCAAGCGTCTTATGTGGGCTTGGTTTGTGGTGCCCCCAAACAGGGACAGTAGCACCATCAAAGATCAGCAGAGCAGATGGAGTGGTAAAGGAAAGGATGAAACATCGTGAGAATGACCAGGCTGGGATGCAGAGGCATGCCATGAGCACATGCTGCTGGAAAGTGGCGCTGGTGGACTTGCTCCATATGGGGCTGCCACAGTCCTTCACTTTGTCTAACAACAACAGCAATACAAATACAGGACAGTTAAAGCACCTTAAAATAAAGCAGAATAAATAGAGCTTGGCTTGTGGAAGGCACTGGTCAGGGTGGCCCCCTGAAGAGAAGAAGCGAAGCTGATAGCAGTCATTCCTGAGTCTATGTGGCGCTTGCAGATCTGACTGAGGCCTTTGATACTGTCAGTCTTGAGGGTTTGGGGAAGGTTATGTCCAGATTAGGTTGCCCAGAGAAGCTCATCAGCGCTGTACATCAGTTTCTGGTAACAGGCTCGTCCGGGTTCTAGATAATGGACAATGCTCTCATGCCTTCCCAGTCGTCAGTGAAGTGAAGCAAGTGAAGCAAGATTGTGCGCTTGGCCTGTGCTTTTTAGCATGATGTTTTCAGTCATGTTGTCAAATGCGTTCAGGGAGGGCCAGCTACTGCACTGATGGTAAATTCAATTTGAAAAGGCTACAAGCCAAGACCAAAGCGGAGGGAGAGTTGGTGCAGGATTTTCTGTTTGCAGATGATTGTGCACTCGATGCAGCCTCTGAAACTGAGATGCAGCAAAGTATGGATCAATTCTCTGCTGCTTGTACTAGTTTTGCCTCACAAGTAACACCAAGAAGACACGGGTTCTCCATCAGCCACCACCACACCATCCGTACATGGAATCCATACATCTATACAGCAAATGGAGAAGTTCTGAAGGCTGTGGATAAGTTCACTTACCTTGGCAGTATACTTTCCAGGGATGTACATATTGATAATGAGTTTGATGCACACACTGCCAGAGCTAGCTCAGTGTTTGGGAGACTCAGAAGGAAAGTGTGAGAGAAAAGAGGTATTAGACTGGCCACCAGACTGAAGGTTTACAGAGTCATTGTGCTGATCTCATTGGTGTACACCTGGGAAACCTGGACAGTCTGACAGTGCCATGCCAGGAAACTGAATCATTTCCATTTCAATTGACTGAGGAAGATTCTGAGGATCGCCAGGCTACTGAGGTCCTTACTCAACGAAACTGCCAAGCGTTCAAACTTTGCTTCAGAGAGCACAACTCTGATGGACTGGTCACGTTGTTCAAATGCAAAAGGTATACTTGCCAAAAAGACTGTTTTAGGGAGAACTCACACAAGTCAGAGGTTCACATGGTGGTCAGAAAAAGCAATACAGGGACACTCCCAAGGTCTCTCTTAACTTCAGAATTGATTGTCTGACATGGGAAACACTGGCACAGGACCACCCAGCATGGCGAGAAGGTGCTGTGCTCTACAAGCAAAGCAGAATTGAAATGGATCACACAGACTATTTGCACCCAACCTGTAGTAGAACACCCCACAAATTTCCTCCAGTCTTCTCTGACCATCCCAGCATGCCTGTGGGGTAGAAGGACCACCAGTCTTGGCCCAAGAAAAGGGTTGGGGAAGTGTGCCTCCCTCCCTCCCTCCCCTGCTTGCAGAAGTGGAAGGTACAGGTGCAGAAAGCTGAACACAGTGCCTGGATTTTCTCTCTTGTGTTGAGAGATGTGTGCCTGGAGATTCCTGGGATGCAAAAACAGTGCCTTTGTGGCACTTACAGTGCCTGTCATGGTTGCAGGGAAGCCCCAAAAAGTCACACGGCCATTGCCAGCTCTGTGCTAGGCTGGGACTAGACCCAGCCTCCCTGAGGCTGAGGCTGGACTGCTGCGTTCGGCTTCTCCATGATGAGAGGGAGAGAAGGTTTGTTTCCTCTGTTTGTCATCTCATGTGCTCATAGCTTATTGGATTCCTACAGTAACATCACGGGGAAGCAGGTGCTTTTTACAGATGAGGAAATAGGCAAATGGGAAGAGTGACTTGCCCAGGGTCACACAGTCAGAACGTTTTGGAGGTTACATTTGAACTCAGGTCTTTCTGACTCCAGTCCCACTTTGGCATCCCCTTGCAGCCTCTAAGTAGCTATTATTGTTAATATGAATTAATATTAACCCATATTATTGTTATATTAACAATAATAACTCAAAAGCATGGCACTTTATAGTTGACAAAGCTATTTCATACCCATTCTCAATTGAGCCTCACCGATAGCCCCACAAGGTTTGCTTATTTCTTGTTTCCAAGTGAGGCTCCAAGAGGCTAATTGTGATGTAGGCTCTG
>CM053601.1:190037345-190072563 GCA_028646575.1 Pseudocheirus occidentalis | reverse complement strand
AAAAGTCTCATGAGTTACAATGATCATTTTTCCATGTAAGAATGTAAATAGTGCAACTTTGTAAGTTCCTTATAATTTCTTTTCCCTGTTTACCTTCTCATGCTTCTCTTGCTTCTTGTATTTGAAAGTCAAATTTTCTGTTCAACTCTGTTTTTTTTTTCATCAAGAATGCTTGAAAGTCCTCTATTTCATTGAATGACCATATTTTCCCCTGAAACATTACACTCAGCTTTGCTAGGTAGGTAATTCTTGGTTTTTATTCTAGTTCCTTTGACCTCTGGAATATCATATTCCAAGACTTTTGATCCCTTAATGTAGAAGCTGTTAGATCCTGTGTTATCCTGTGTTTCCACAATATTCAAATTGTTTCTTCCTGGCCACTTGTAATATTTTCTCCTTAGTCTGTAAAGTTCCCTTAGTCTGGGAACTCTAGAATTTGGCTATAATATTCCTAGGAGTTTTCTTTTGGGATCTTTTTCAAGAGGTGATTGGTGAATTTCTTCAATTTCTATTTTGCCCTCTAGTTCTAAAATATGAGGGCAATTTTCTTTGAGAATTTCTTGAAGGATAATTTCTAGGTTCTTTTTTTAATCATGGCTTTCAGGTGGTCAAATAATTTTTAAATTATATCTCCTGGATCTATTTTCCAGGTCATTGTTTTTCCAATGAGATATTTCACATTGCCTTCTATTTCTTTTATTTGTTTGGATCTGTTTAATAGTATCTTGATTTCTCATAAAGTCATTAGCTTCCATTTGCTCCAATCTAATTCTGAAGCAATTATACTCTTCAATGAGCTTTTGAAATTCTTTTTCCATCTGACAAATTTGGCTTTTTAGGGCATTCTTCTCCTCATTGACTTTTTGGGCCTCTTTTGCCATTTGAGTTAGTCTATTTTTAAGGTGTTATTTTCTTCAGTTAGGCTGTTGACTCTCTTTTCACGATTTTCTTGCATCATTCTCATTTCTTTTCCCAATTTTTCCTCCACTTCTCTTACTTGATTTTCAAAATCCTTCTTGAACTCCTCCATGGCCTGTACGCTTTTGATGTAGGAGTTCTGACTGTGTTGTCTTCCTCCTGTTCCATGCTTTGATCCTTTGTAAACCAAAAAAAGGAATGTAAGGTTTGATTGCTCTAATAAATATCAGGGTTGGGACTAGAACCTAGATCAGGTGGGGAACCTGAGGCCTCAAGGCCCCATGTGGCCCTCTAGGTCCTCAAGTTTGGCCCTTTGACTGAATGGATTCAGTCCCCACCCCTGCTTTAGATCTTTCCTGATTCACTTAATATATATTTAATTGTGGCAACCTCTCTGTGGTCACTTCCTTAACTCACACTTGAACTAAAAGGTTAAATTTCCAGAAAGTAGTGATTAATGTTTCCCTCAGGATTCTGGGGATAACCCTGAGGCATTGAGGTTTTAAATACTACAGCTTCTGAGCCCCCACCAGTGTGCTTCTCATTATCAATCAATGAGTTGAACCTCATAGCTTTTACAAAACGGATTTTCTGAAAAGTTATAGCAAGAAGAGTGGACAGACCATAATTCTCTCAAACAAAGTGCATGTTCCTCTTGAACAGGAAAGGTCCCCAACTAGAATCGGCTCAAACCTCAAGTACATCAGTGTGGAACCAAAGGGTACCTTGAGACTCCTGGCTCTGGAATTCTGTTATTCCCTTTGGGGGGGGGGTCTTGTGCAGTTCTTAAGATGGAGCCTTTTGAGGGGGTGGAGCCAAGATGGCAGATAAAAGCACAAACTTGGCATAGGCTCTGGCTCCAACCACTTCTAATACCTGTAAAAAAATTACTCTAAATAAATTTTAGAGCTACAGAACCTGCAAAGAGACAGAGAGAAACAAATCTCCTGCTGAAGGCATCCCAGCAGGCCTGCAGGAAGGGTCCACAGCAGCACGCTGGAAGCACAGCACAGTCCCACATGAGCCATGTGGTTTTGGCCTCAGGAGGCCCCAACCAGCAGTGGCTGAAGAAGACTTCAGGAGAGTCAGTCTCCAGCAGCTGTGGCAGTTTCCAGACTTCTCAACCCATAAAGGCCAGAGAGAAAATCAAAGGTCAGTGGGGAACTCTGTTGGAAAGAAAGGGCACAGTCCAGCCCCTACCCCCACACGGAGGCACAGGTGCTGCCCCATGTGGCTGCTTCCAGGGCTCCTGGCCTGCAGATTGTAAAGTGACCAATCAACCATTCAGAGCATAATTGCTCTTGCTTTAACCTGCTTGGATCTGGATCACAGTCTTGGGTGGCAGTCCTGGGGTGTGTGGCCAATGTGCCAGAGCTTGTGGAAGCTGCAGAGAGGGTGCCCTCCTAATAGCTCTGGCAGCTACAAAACCCCCAGAGATTTTGGACAAAAGCTCTCTCCATTCTTGAAGCAGAGTTCTACTGTGGCAAAGAGCTCAAAAGCCAAGTAATTGGCAAAATGAGCAAGCAGAGGAAGCTCAAACAGACCATGCCATACTTTTGTGGGGACAAAAAGGATCAAAGCATGGACCTGGAGGAGGACAACAAAGTTAGAACTACTACATCAAAAGCTTCCAAGAAAAATGTGAACTGCTTACAGGCCATGGAGGAGCTCAAGAAGGATTTTGAAAATCAAGTAAGAGAAGTGGAGGAAAAATTGGGAAGAGAAATAAGAACAGTGCAAGAAAATAATGAAAAGCAAGTCAACAGCCTGCTAAAGGAGACCCAAAAATACTGAAGAAAATGACACCTTAAAAAGTAGACTAACTCAAACAGCAAAAGAGGCCCAAAAAGTCAATGAGGAGAAGAATGCTTTAAAAAGATAAATTTGCCAGATGGAAAAGGAATTTTAAAAACTCACTGAAGAGAAAAATTCCTTCAGAGTTAGACTGGAGCAAATGGAAGCTAATGAAAAAATAGAAGGAAATGTGAAATATCTCATTGGAAAACCACTGACCTGGAAAAATTCCAGGAGAGATAATTTTAAAATTATTGGACTATCTGAAAGCCATGATCAAGAAAAGAGCCTAGACACCATCTTTCAAGAAATTATCAAGCAAAATTGCCCTGATATTCTAGAACCAAAGGGCAAAATAGAAATTGAAAGAATTCACCAATCACCTCTTGAAAAAGACCCCAAAAAGAAAATTGCTAGGAATATTATAGCCAAATTCCAGAGTTCCCAGATCAAGGAGAAAATACCACAAGCAGTCAGGAAGAAACAATTTGAGTATTGTGGAAACACAATCAGGATAACACAGGATCTATCAGCTTCTACATTAAGAGATCAAAGGCCTTGGAATATGATATTCGAGAAGTCAAAGGAGCTAGAATTAAAACCAAAAATCACCTACCCAGTAAAACCAAGTATAATGCTTCAGGGAAAAACATGGTCATTCAATGAAATAGAGGATTTTTAAACATTCTTGATGAAAAACCCATGCTGAACAGAAAGTTTGACTTTCAAATACAAGAAGCAAGAGAAGCATGAGAAGGTAAACAGGGAAAAGAAATAATAAGGAACTTACCAAAGTTCAACCATTTACATTCCTACATGGAAAAACGGTAATTGTGACTCATGAGACTTTTCTCAATATGAGGATAGTTGAAGGGAATACACATGTATATATATATGTATTCATACACATATATGTTTATATAGGAGAGTATATGTGCATATAAATATATATGTGAGGGTGTGTATACATGTGTACATGTATCCATAGACAGAGGGCACAGGATGAGTTGAATATGAAGGGATGATATCTAAAAAATAAAATTAAGAGGTGAGAGAGGAATATATGAGGAGAAGGAGAAAAGGGGAGATAGATTAGGGTAGATTATCTCTTATAAAAGAGGCAAGGGAAAAATGTTAAAACGGAGGGGAAGAGCAGGAAGATGAAAGGGAATGAGTCAACCTGACTCTCATTGAATTTGGCTTAAGGAGGGAATAATATACACTCTATTGGGTATCTTACCCTACAGGAAAGCAGAGGGGAAGGAGATAAGAGAGGGTATGATAGAAGGGAGAGCAGATTGAAGGAGAGGGTAGTTAGAAACAATCGCTTTTGAAAAGGGACAGGGTCAAAGTAGGAAACAGAAAAAGTGGGGGCAGGATAAGATGGAGGGAAATATAGTCAGTCTTTCGCAATATATCCACTATGGAAATGTTTTGCATAACAACACACGTACAACCTGTATTGAATTGCTTATCTTCCCAGTAGGGATGAATGAGAAGGGAGGAAGGGAAAGAATCTGGAAATCAAAGTTTTAAAATCAAATGCTTTAAAATCAAAATTATTATTAATACTAATTTTTTTATATGCAACTGGGAAATAAGCTATCCAGGCCCTGGGGTGTGGAGATCCATCTGGCCCTACTGGAAAGTCAGAGGGGGATGGGGGAGGACATAGGAGAGAGCAGATTGGGGGATGGGTATTCAGTAGGATCACTGTTTTGGGGTGGTGGGTAGGGGAAAGATGGGGAGAAACTTTGTACCTCAAAACCTTGTGGAAATAAATATTGAAAACTGAAAATAAATAAATTGGAAAAAAAAAGATGGAGCCCTTTGCTGAGGTCTTCTGTTGATTCCCTGCCATCACTGCCTCTGTCAGTGACTGGCCATGTCTAGGCACTTGGTCTGAGGTCACTCTGATGAACTCTGCCACCAACTTAAGTTGTCATTGGGATCCCTGATTATGAGGCAGTCAGTAGACCAAGTGAAAAGGGCTGCGCCTAGAGTCAGGAAGACCTAAGTTAAAATCCAGCTTCAGATGCAGCCTAGCTGTGTGACCCTGGATAAGTCACTTAACCTCAGTTTCTTCAACTGTAGAATGGGGAATAATAATAGCACTTAACCTCACAGGGCTGTTGTGAGGGTCACATAAGGTGATATGAGGTGATATCTGAAAAGCACAGAGCACAGTGCTGGCCTGCCCCCTCCAGTAAATGCTTATTCCATTCCCTTTCCCGATGACTCTGACCAGCCTCCCCACCTCACACAACCTCACACCTGGGCATTCTCGTCTTGGAACACTCATTCACCTAAAATCAGGAAAGAATAAACAAGGGAACTGTGCGTTCCTGGGCACAAGGCGTCTTGATGGGGCGGAGGGCAGCTGCCCTTCCCCCACGACGGCCCAGAAGCTCACAGAAATTCTTGCCTCCGGTGGCAGGAAGGAAAGAGAGAGATTGCCGGGCAGCGCCTCTTGTTGGAGAGGTCAGTCCTGGCTCAGCTTCTCCTGTAGCGTCATTGTCTGGAATGCAGCCAATTAAAGACTTTTTGTCATCACACGGTGCCAGCCTTCAAGGTCCCCTGTGTTGTATTGGACCCGGGAGGGGGTTATCTTCACACACCCCGTATAACTGCCGGGAAGGGCAAGTCTAAGAGCTGGGTCCTCGTTAGTTGGACCCCTCTGCTCCACCCCCCGACCTCCCCCCAACCCCCCATGACAAACATTTCCAAGGAACTCAGACCTGGAAGGGACGTTAGAGAGTGTTGTTCCAGCCCCTTCATTTTACAGGCAAAAAAACTGAGGCCCGTAGCAGGGAAGGGACGTGGTCACTTATGGTCACACAGTCATGTCTGAGCCTCGAATTGCTTCCTAGCTTCCAATCAGAGGTGCCCCAGATGGAGCCTCTTGGCTTCCCCTAAGCGGAAGTAGGGGCTGTGGGGAGCAGGCTCTTCTTTACTGCGCTGGTCCTCTGGGCTTCCTTTCCTCCCCCTGCAGCTCACCTGAGGGCTAAGCCCCCTCCTCCTCCCCTTCCTGCTCCCCCTCCTCCTGCTCCCCCCTCCTCCTTCCCTCCTCTTCCTCCTCCTCCCTCTCCTGCTCCCCCTCCTCCTCGCCCTCCCTCTCTTCCTCCCACTTTTTTCCTTCCCCTCCCCACCTCCCCTTTCCCGTGCCCCTCCTCCCCCTGGCTTCATTGCAGGATCCTCGGAAAGGAGAGGAACTGGTAGTGTGGGGTGGGGAGTGGGCAGGGAAACTGGCCTCAGGGGTGAAAGATCAGCCCGTGATTAGCTCTGGTGGAAAGGGCACCTGGGCTCCTGAGGACCAGTGGGAGCTTCCCTGTCACAGAAAGCAGGACTGAGTAGACAGAACTCAGAACCTGTTGAACCAGATTTTGTCCAGGAAAAGTCCAGCATCTGGGTCAGCTACATTTTAACCCTTCTAGGCCTGAATAGGCAGCTGTATCGTGGGGTTTGGGGAGAGCAGATTTCAAAGGGTTAAAGGAAGGAAAGGAAGAATCTCATGGACTTTTAGAAAAAGAAGCCAGAGCAAGAGCAATAGGAAACCTGAGACTGGGAATCTGAAGGCAGGGAGAGAAAGGGGCAGCACAGCATAGCAGAAAGGCTTGTGGCTCTGGAGTCAAAGAAGCTGTGTTCCAATCCCCCCCCCTCCCAAGCCACTTGCAACCTGTGACCCTGGGCAGAATGCTTCACCTTTCAGGCCCTCAGTTCCCGAATCTGTAAGGTGGGGGAGGGGGCAGTGTGGACCAGGCAGCTGCTGACCCCCTTTCCTACTTCAGATCTATGAGTGTATGACACTAAAGAGGAAAAGGGCCTTTGTTTAAGAAGACCTGTGTTAAAAAAAAACCAGGAGTTCACCTGGGACCTAGATTTTTAGAAGACAGTAAGCCAACATTTATAAAGATGAATGAAATTTGAGAAGACAAATACAAGCGAGGAGGTCCAGATCTGAAAGAGTAAGGTCAAGAGAACTCAGTCCTGGAATGAGCTGAGACCGATGAGGAAATCTCCAGACAAGCTGAAAGATCCCTTTGGATCAGTCCAGGAAGGAGAACAGAGAAGGGATCAGGCAGATACTCAGGGTGGCCAGAACAATGACGATGGCCAAGGGGACAAGGCGTTGCATCTGGTCCACTCAGCCACATAGGATGATCTTTGTATGGGACAAGACAAAAATGGGAGCAGATAGCTAAGTTAAGGAAGGGGGTAGGAGGACACCTACGACCCTCTTTGATGAATCCGATCAACCGATCCCGAGGAGCTCAACCTCCAGATCCTGAGAGGAAAGGTTGTTAGGCTCTCATCAGTGACCTCTGAAAAGCTCTGGAGGACGGGAGAGGTGCCCCCAGCCTAGAGAAGGAAAAAGGGGACTTCAGTTTTCAAAAAAAGGGGGAAAACAGAGCCTGCCACTTCTAGGCCAGTGAGCTTGACATATCACTGCAGAGAAAGCTAGAAAACCTCTAGAAAAGAAAGCCAACATGGTCCTGTACTGTCGGACGGGGGATAGTTTGGGCAAGGGTTGGGGTCAGTTGAACAAATCCATCAAGCCACTTCACCCCACTTAAAGTGTAACTTGGGTTTGATGTGTGGGTAGGGTACCTTTAATGGGGGTCATTGCACAGGCTTTGGAAAAGTGATGACTTGGAAAGACTCTGGAATATGTGTGGACGTTCTGTAACTGGTTCTGGTCAGCTAAGCACACGGCCGAAGAAGAAAGCTCTTTGCTTGACCACATAAGCGTTCCAAAAGGCATGTCTGCTGAAGCCTCCTGTTCCTTTTTCAGCTGTCTTGGGGGAACTCAGCTATTCCTTCAGTCTCGGTGGTAGGTGAAGGGAGTGGTGGATACAACCAAACAAGTTTGAGGGTCTGGGGGCTCTAGAGTCCCCTGTAACATCAATTCCTTAAGAAGCGAGGAATGCCCTTTGGGAATGGCCTTTGGGAGAAACCTTTGGAAACCCAACCCAGTGGGAACAGAGATAAAGACTCATCCTGCAGTGATGCATGTCTTCACCTGTGAACTTGATGGAACTGGTATTATGTAAGAACTGAGTTAAATTGAGTCTATTCTCCCCAAAGACTGAGGTAGTATAGGAGAGAGTAGGGCCCTTAGGTATTGGAGGAAATGTCTGTGTGTTGCTTTTGCTATATCTTTGAATTAAATATCCCTTTGGAAAAGCCCACCCCATGTTAAGTGGTTAAATGGACCTGGAGATTGGCCCCTAACAAGGAGGGAGGGGGACACACCCAATTCGGGCTCCAGTCAATGGCAGTAAAGAAGAGATACCTCAGTCCTTCAGTATTACTCTCTGGAAACCAAAAGGGTAGATTGCCTGGCCAGGTTCTAGGAGAGAGATCCAGGTTATACACACCACAGAGAGAAGTGTCAAGACATTAAGCCTTGATACATTTAGCTGGTGAGAACATATGTGTTCTTCACTAAGTGAACAAGACCCAGATACCTACCTAAATGCAATGGGAAATATGATGTTCAGATTGGCTAAGAGACTTGGTCATTCCCTCTGGGGCCTGTATAAAACCATCAGATTGGATATCTGAGCTTCTTCTGTGCAAAGAGCCACTGTAGAGAAGGAATTTGGGGAAGAGGGTCATGAGAAGAGCATTTTGGCATCCACCTTGGTCTCTTTCTACCCTCCCATGAATTGGAGAAAGACCACTATAAAGTTAGGAGCACAGGAGGATTTGAACTTTTTAATCAGCTTCCTAGCAGCATCCCTGGTAACAAGGTCTGCATCAGGAGCCAAGGACAGACTGAACATGATGAACAGAAGTCCAAGTCTCTCCAAAAAGCCCAGCAGAAAAGTCACATTATCACAAAGGGAAAAGTCCTGAGGACTTCAGCAAAATGCCTTCAGGAACTCTTCATGACCTCTAAGCTTGAATGCACTCTCCCCTGGATAGAGTATGTACTTGAGATGGAGAGAGGACTGTTTTATAGCAATGATTCTTGCTGTGCCCCCTTAGTAAATACTACTCCCTAAAAACTAAGTCCAATATACTTATTGCTATCAACTAATAATCACAGGAGCCTATCAGTGAGGGTTCTTGAGCCATAGTATTACAAAGACAACCCCCAACCCTTCAGGGTGAACCCTTGGAAGTACCCACACTCTGGGGACCTGAGTAGACTTTGGACTTGGACTTTGAGTGGGTGTTAGGAGAGCAACCCCAGAGCGTGGTCTACTCATTCCCTTGATTTCTCTTTCATGTCCTATTTCTAGCACTATATTAAATAGTACTGGTGATAACGGCATCCTTGCTTTATCAATGATTTTATTTGAAGAGGTTCTAACTTTTTTTCAGCACATATGTTTGCTCTTAGATTTTGATAGATATTTTTACTGTATTAAGGAAGTGTCTGTTTATTTCTATGCTTCCTAGTATTTTTTAAAAAATAGGAAAAGATGCTGAATTTTGTCAAAAAGGATTTTCAGCATCTATCAATAAAACCATCCAGTTTTTATTATTTACGTTATTAAAATGATTTTTGTATTTATAGTCTTCCTTATGTTGAACTAACTCTGTGTTTCTGGTACAAATCAGCCTTATTATATAGTATACAAACTTTCTAATGTGTTGTTATAGCTTACTTGCTAATAATTATTTAAAATTTTTGTGTCAATGTTCATTAGGGATATTTGGTGCATAATTGTCTTTTTTTATGTCTCTCCCTGGTTTAATTATCAAGACCATATTTATAGCATAGAAAGAGATTGAAAGGATGCCATCTTTTCCCATTATATTAGTTTGCTTATTGGAATTAATTGTATGCTCAATGTTTGAAAGAATTCACTTGTAAATCCAATTGGTCTTGGAGCTCACCCTGCCCCCCCCCTTAGGAGTTTATTCATGACTTATTCAATTTTTTCAATAGTGAATTACTTAGTTGATTTTGTCTTTTGTTAATAGGAATCTTTTGTGTTTTTGTAAATATTCAGTTCTAGTTACTTTGAACTGTCAGTTTTGTTGGCACATGATTAGACAAAATAGTTTCTTAAAATTTCCTTTGTTAAATCTTCAGGTGTTTTCAATCCTTTTTATTTTTCAATAAAATTTGGTTTTTCTCTCTCTTAAAATTAGACTAGAGAACTATTTTATCACCATTTTTAAAAATAGCTACTTGTTTTTAATCAGCTTAATACTGGAGTTTTTACTTCAATTTTCATTCATCTCTTTTTTAATTTCCAGAATTTTAATTTCAGAATTTATTGCCTATTTGGGGGGGGTTGTTTCATTGTCGTTTAGTATTTTTTTAGTTGCATGGTCAATTGCCCAGTTCATTGATTTATTATTTTTCTCTTTTATTAATGTAAAGCATGTAGAGAAATAAATTTCCCTCTCATAATTGTTTTAGCTGAATCTTTTAAATTTGGGTATATAGTCTTTTTAGTGTCATTTTCTTTGATGAAATTTTCTCTAGTTTCTCCAATTTGTGTTTTGACTCACTAGTTATTTAGAATTGTGCTATTTAATTTCAAATTACTTTTTAGTTTTTTTCCTCAGTGATTCTTTATTGAATAGAATTTTTTCTCATTGTGATTAATAAATGATACGTTTAGTATGTCTGCTTTTCTGCATTTTTGAGGTCTTTATACCCCCCAAAATATTGTGAATGTCTCACATATGTAAAGTACCTTCTTTTCACGTTTAGTAGTCATCAGAGAGCTATATTTTATAGTTTTTTCTAAAGTTTTATTTAGGTCCTTAACTTCTTTATCTTTCGTTAAAATTTGTCTGTGTCTGAAAGGGGTACATTGAGGACCCTCACTATTATAGATTTGCTATCTATTTAATGTTCTAATTTCATTAACCTTTTG
Source organism: Pseudocheirus occidentalis (assembly GCA_028646575.1). Lineage (NCBI taxonomy): Eukaryota > Metazoa > Chordata > Mammalia > Diprotodontia > Pseudocheiridae > Pseudocheirus > Pseudocheirus occidentalis. The sequence goes on along the minus strand of CM053601.1, from coordinate 190,062,007 downwards.
TCCAAATATTTAGATATTGTGCTATTTTGTATTGGATATTGATTTGTTATCTATGGTTCCATCTAGTATAATGCAATTTCCTTGCTTATTCCTTCTTAATCAAATCTTTATCATAATTGCTACCCCAACTTTTTGAGTTTAGATCAAGCATAATAGATTTTACTCCATGCAGTCTTTCATTTGAACTCTATGTGAATGTTTATGTTTCTTCCAAGCCTATATTGTTGGGTTTTGTTTTCTAATCCAAAATACCATCTTCTTCTCTTTTATAGGTGAATTAATTCCATTCACATTCACAGTTATGATTGTTAATTGTGCATTTCCTTTCATCTTCTCTTGAAATTTTTCTTCTCTTTGCTTTCATTGCCTCATTACAAATTAGGAGAAGGAGGCAAAAGAGAGGAAGTTTTCCTGACTTCTGTATTCTATAAATAAGATAGCCTGTTTCTGGTCTTTTGAAGTCCTTCTCTTCCCCTCATATCACCCCTGAGCTCAAGTTTTTACTCTTTCTTTCTTTCCTTTTTCTCTCCCCGTCACATTTCTCCAGTATTTAAAATTGTCTTATGACTCTTTCCATGCTTATCCTGTTCTTCCTTTTAAACCCCTCTGTCCCTTTCACTTGTCCCTGCCCTCTCCTATTTCCCTTTTGAGAGTAATGGACGTCTATATTGATATATCTGTGTGTGTGTGTGTATGTGTGTGTGTAAAATTGTATTTGATCTTCCTTTGTCCTATTTAAATGAAAATAAGGTGCATGGGCTGCCCATTCCCTCCATCCTTTCCTCTATGATTAAAAACGCTCCATTTTATGAACCTCTGTTATGTGACAGTGGTTTTCATTCCCTTGCTCCTCTTTTCTTCCATAACCTCCTGTTCCTCACCTTTTTTGTCTTTTCCTGGGACCCTCAAAATAGAAAAAACACCTCCAGGTCCTCTATCCTATTTACCTTTCTCTGTGACCCTTAAATAGATTAAGGTTCTGAGAAGACTTTTTCCCTTGGTTTTCCCCTATCATCGTGTAAATAATTCATCCAACATATTCACTTCCAATAAACCTGGTGTCTACTTTTCTGTGTTTGTCTTGGCTACTGCATTTGCATTTCAAAAATGTCTGTTCTATTCTAGTCTTTTCATTAGAAAAGTTTTGAAATCCTCTGTTCATTAAAGGTCTATTTTTTCCCCTGTAGAATTATCTTAGTTCTCCTGGATAGGTTATTTATGGTTGTAAAAATTTATCTTTGGCCTTTTGGAATATCATATTCTGAGATCTCTGTTATGGTGGCAGCTGCCAAATCATGCACAATTCTTGCTGTGGTTCCTTGATGTTTGGTATTTGAACACTCTCTCTTTTTTTTAATGCTTGTAGTATTTAATATTCTTTTTTGGACCTGGAAGCTCTGGATTTTGGCTATAACCTTCCCTGGAATTTTTATTTTAGGATGTATTAAAAGAGGTAAACTTTTTTTTCTTCTTAATTTCAATTTGATTTCTGAATCTAAGAATTTGGGGCAGTTTTCATTGATAATTTCTTGAAGTGTGGTATGCAGGCTTTTTGGCAGGGAGGAGTTTTAGATAATCTTATAATTCTTAGATGATCTCCCCTTGACCTGTTTTCCAGGTCAGTTGTGTGTTAGTGAAATGACTGAGGAAACAAAGGTTCAATCTTTTTAGCGTATTGATTGATTAAACAATGCACACCAATTGCCCAATAAATTGGAACCAGACCTGGGAAGCTTGGTCCTGGATCCCAAATACAGGGAGACTCTTATACATTCAAAACAATTGATCAAATAGGTCCAATTAATTAAAAGGAAAAATACAACATTCGGTGATCTGATTTCTAGTTGGAAGAAAGATTAGGGACTTTCCAAGTTGGGAAGGGTAGAGTGAACAGGTACAATTCACTGACCCAAGAAAAGGAGGTGTTCCACTCCCCAAAGCATCTGTCAATAATCAAGAGAACATGGAAGCAGTAACTGATTGGTTAATAAGGGACCGGTTTTCCTCGTGAGTCATGTGAATTGTTTGAGATGTACAACCAAGAGTAAGCTCCTTGCATCAGTCGTTGGGTCTGACTGGTTTCTGGGCAGTATAACCAGGGTCCTTAAAGGCCTCTACACGGCAGGTGGGAGTGGTCCCACTTCGCAGCCACACGTGGCTCATTTCAAACAATGCAGTAAGGTTTTCTCCCAATTCCCACAATTGAATAGTTTTCTCACAGGACAGAACTTGGACTAGACCCATAATTGAATAGAAACTAAGCTGGCTCCAAGACTGAGTCACAAGATAGAATCCATGTGATTCGCTCACTTCCCAGTTAACCCCTTGCTCTCCTCATCCCCTCAATTATTTCACTTGTTTCTCATCATGTTTCTTACATTTGCTTCTTTTTTTTCTTTTCAATTTTGTGGCTTTGCCTTAGCATTTCTCGTTGCCTCATTGAATTCTTTTCTGTGTCGCCTTGCTGTAGTTTTCAGAGCTTTCCCTTTGGGGTCGTTTCCCCCCCCCCACCCCCGCGTTTGCTCTGGGGTATCAGCTTTGCTCACCATTTTTCTCTCTACCATCTTGGATGTCACTTAATTTCTCCCAGGGACTCTTGTATCTCTTGTGGCTCTTGTGACTCCAGATGTCCCGCAGTCCAACCCCCTTCCTTTATTTTACAGTTAAGGAAACCGAGTCCCAAAGAGGGGAAGTGCTTTAGCCAGCTTCCCATATGTAGTAAGCAACAGAGCCAGGATTAAAACTCAGGCTCTGCCTCTGTTTGCTAACACAGCACAACACCATCCTTGTACCCTTTGCTGCTGAGCCAGGTAAATGCTTTCAATACATGACCTAGCTGCCTTATAGGTAGGTGGTAGAAGTTTCTCGCTGAAGAAGTTTGTCTTCAGAAAGATAGTCTAGAAACAGAGCACAGGTTCAAATCCTGCCTTGGACACTTCCTAGCACAGAGATCTTGGATTAGTTTCCTTGTCTCACTTCTCTGGGGTTGTTTTCCTGTCAGGAAGAAAGAGATAATTCTAGCACCTGCTTCTCAAGATTCTGAGGCCAGATGAAATTGTGGCAGTAAAGTGCTTTGGGATCCTTAAGGTGCTATAAAAAACGCTCCTCTGCCTTATCTTGTAAGAGGCAGGTCCCTGGGACAGCAGAAGAGTCATCCTTTGAGTTAAGAAAGCCAAATCTTACTTCTGATGGTGAGGCAGAAGGGGCCATAAAGGGCAATTTACTGCTGAGGAGGGGTCATGCAGGTGGACAGACAGGATTTGAATCAGATTCTCTGCCTTCTCTTCATGCCTCAGAAGATCCAGCACAGAGAGGCGCCTTTATCTCCCAGGATTCCAGACAGCTCTTTAAGGATAGATAGGCCCTAAGAATTGCTAATGGGCATCCTTTTGAGCACCTGCATTCATAGATGAAATCACAGCCCTAGGCCCAAAGAACAGATCCTGCTGCCCCTTCGGAGCCAAGTTGGTGCTCCTGGGCCCTCCACCAGAAGACACTGACTTCTGCCCCTGGGGATGGGCTGTGCCACATATGTCGGCCCCGACAGAAGTGGAGTTCAGGGGTCCTGACCCTGGAACAGCCAAGCTGGAGACAGAAAAGCCCACGCAGGTCATAGATTTGGGACTAGCAGAGGCCCCGAAAGGCTAAGTAACTTGCCCAAGGTAAGTGGTCTAGCTAGGATTTGCAGCCAGGTCCTGGGCCTCCCAGCCCAGTGTTCTTCCCTGGGCTTTGTCGAGGAGCTAAAGGGCAGCTCCAGAGAAGATTTTCAATAAAACTTCCATCTAATCTGGTCCAAAGGTACTCTAGCTCAGTGGAAAAAACCCAGCATGAGCCCTAGTGAAAGAGTGGCTGCCCAGATGGCCTTGGTGGGGAAGCTTATCAGCAAGGTCAGGCCCCTCCTGTGGAGCTTTGTTGGTGACTGGAGATCACCCTAGTATTTCTGGGCATCTCCCTCTTCCAGGAGGAGAACCAGTTAAAAGGGGGGAGGGGAAGATAAGAGTTCTGACATTGCTGGGGAGGGGGGCCCTTAGAATAACCTGAGAGTCAACAAAGACAGTGAAGTCTCTGTCCAAACAAAGACCATCCCCTCAGGCCTCCCTGCTCTTCCCGCTTTCCCCATCCAGAGGTTCTCTTCTCTAGAGACAGAAGTTGCTTCCTTGGAGTCGGGCCTATAAGAGATCTTCAGAAAAGACACTGCTAGATTAAAAGTCTGTGTGGTTCCTGGGGAGAAAGCATGCCTTCTTCCTGGCATAGTGGAAAGAGCCCTGGTCATAAAGACCCATAAGAACCCATAAGACCTGGGTTCAAGTTCTGGCTTGGCCACTGAGTAGCAATGTGGTCTTGGGCAAGTGACTTGTACAACTTCTCTGTGGCTCAGTTTTTCCCTCTGGACCGTGCCCTCGAGGGCCCATTCCAGCTTCTTTAATCCTGAGAGATACAGGTGTGGAATGAGGCATACATTAGCACACAATGTATGGGCTTGTTTTGCTTATCTATGCCCCTGTGTTACAAGGGAGAATCCTGTTGCAGATGGAGAGTCATTGAGAAGGAATGGCACCAATTTTAAATTGTCAATAAAATATTTTAACAGATAATTTTTTCTTTAACACATTTATTTAACAAATAATATTTAAAAAAAAGAAAATTTAAAAAACAAAAATAACAAGTAAAACCCATAGTTTGGTTTTAAGGTCAAATGGTTTACAAATTTTCAGAAGAGATGCTGACTATGGGATTAGAACAAGTTACCAAGGGTAGGGCAGGGAGAGAAAACCTGTCTAGGAAAAGGAAGCTTCTCCTTCTCCAGGCTGGCAGCTGGGAGCCCAGAGTTACCCTCCTCACCTCCAAGTGTGTCCTTCCTGAGGGAATGACATGGTGTCTGTCACCTCCAAAGCAGCGCAGGACTGACTGTCTGAAGACAGACGGGTGGGGGGGGCACAAAGGAGCACAGAGTTCTTCTGTGCTGACAAACAGAGTGACTGGAGGCCAGCTGTGAGGTCCTTGGGTTCAAATCCTGAGTCTGGCTTTCACTGTGGGTTAGTGACTGTGGGTAAGTCACTGACACTCTCTTGGGTTCAGTTTCTTCTTTTGTAAGACAGAGGGCTGTAGCAGCAAGCACCCTAGCATACCTAGGGCGGCTGCTAGTACAGGTTCTTAGAGCTGCTTTTCTAAAGGAAAGCAACTCAAAATGGGTTAACAGTCTCACTTTAATTAATCAAACATATATCATTTACCTAGTTCGGGGGAAAAAGCACCCTGAACTTCACATGATACAAATAGAAGTTACAAGCACAAGTTACAAGCAGACAAAGAAACAGATCAGCAGACAGGACTTCTAGCCCTCTGACCATCACATCCATGCATATTCAGTTACCAGAGAGGGAAGCATCAACATCCGGGTTTTTCAAAGGGGGAGGTGGGGCTCAATGGCTTCCCAGAGTCTCATCTGGCCAAATCACACCACTCTTCTCAAAGTGAGCCCCAAAGCAAAACTTCACTTTTGGGCGTATATATAGCCTTCTCCTGGGTCAGAGAATGTCACAGCCTTCTTGACCCACTGCCCAATTACAAAGTAACAAGGTATTCGCATTCCCAAAAAACAAGCCTCCCAACACAGGATCCACGAGGCCACTTGGATTTAGCCTATTAGGGGGCAGAGCATACTTTCAAATCAGGGAAGATTCTCAGAGCCACTTAAGCCACTTAAGCAAAGGGTCTAGGGGCAGGGAAGATCTTCACATTCTCGTTACCAGGGCATGGACCAGAAGGTCACTATGGTCTTTTCCAACTAGCAGATTCTACACCCTGGAATTCTACTGCCCTCAACAAAAACAAAAGCTCCTGTTTGTCCAAGGCTTTCCCTACATGGGCAGGTTGGAGCCTCGCCACAGCTTTGGGGGTGGCTACCATCATTACCCTCTTTCACAGCAGAGGCTTAGGGCTATTAAGCAGCCGCCCTATGGCTGCTTAATATCCAGGAAGTCTCTGGGTTAAGAGCGCCATCCACTGCACCACACTACCTGCCCCTCCAATGCGGCTGTGATTGGGTCTTTGGCTTTTCTGAGTAAGCCGTTGTGCTCTAAGATTTGCCTACATTTGTGCCCTTTGGTTCATTGTTGCCTCTGGCATCTCTAGGACTGTTTTAGAGAACACAGAGGAGAGGGAGCGTTTTTGCTCTGCTCTACTATTACTGGAAATTATTATCTAATATTATATGTGCAATATTATTACTCCAACATCTCCAGAAATTGTTCTTTCCTGGCATTTCTCCTCCAGGAGAGAGTGAGTCCCTCGCTGTTTCTCCCGCCCTAGCCCAGGCCCTGATCATCTCCCCTAGATGATCGCTGCAGCCTCTGCACAGATGCCTTTGCCTGAGACTCTTCCCATTCAGGCCTGTCTGCTGCCAAAGACAGCCGGGTCCTAACCCTCCTCATCCCACTGAAGAGGCTCCCTGGGAGCTTGCAGGGTTAGTTTTCAAGGCCCTCCCCAGCCTATCTTCCAGCCTCCCCACCTGCCCCCCCATTCTGCCACCCAGCCCGGCCGCCCTCTCTTCCTGTCCCTCACTGTGACCTTCCATCTGTGCTAGCCATTCCACATGCCCAGGATGCATTCCTCCCTTATCTCTCCTCACTGGCTCCTCACCCCTCTTTGGGCCTTCCTTCCTTCCTTCTCCTTCCTTCCCTTCCTCCTGCCTCACTGAGTCCTTCTCTTCCCTTGAGATGCAGCGGTGGAGGCTTCCTCTGCGTTGGGAAGCCTTTCCTGATTACCCATCCCCTGGCCACCTTACATTTAATTCCTTCATAGATATTCATCTCACATTTATGCCGTATGCATCTTAGAGGTGGTCGTCACCCTTTAGAATCCCCGCAGCTCCTTGCTAAAAAGGGGCGTTGTTTCACTCTGTGCCCCCATATTCCCCCCCCCCCCCCCATGCCTGGCACAGTACCCGGCACCCACACAGTAGGCACTTAACAAGTATTTGTTGATTGGTTAATTGGTCCAACACATCATTAGGAAGGGTATACTTTCTGGAACCCCGAATAGGGCCCAATGACCCTCAGCCTTCCCAGAGACACAGAGACCACTCTAATCACACAAATGAAAGCTTCCTGGTGTTTGTATGGAAGTAACTGCATCTTCAAACTAGGAGTAGTGATACGTCTCATTTATAAAGCACCTACTGTGCTACGTGCTTTATAAAAATCATCTCATGGGATTTCATAACAGCCCTGGGAGGTGGGCACTGTTATCATCCCTGTTTAACAGCTGAGGAAGCTCAGATGTGCAGAAGTTAAATGACTAGCCCAGGGTCACACACTAGTAAGAGGCTGAGGCCGGATTTGAACTCGAGTCTCCCTCACTCCAGGCCCAGCATTCTATCCACTACACCAGCTGATTGGCTAATTAAACAAAGTAAACACATCAGTGGGGGCTTTTGAGCTATGGGGTGTTTTTTGAGTTGATTTGGACTCATGGGGTACCTTGAATCTCTGGGGTCTTTTACGGTGGGGACACTATATTCAAGGCAATTGGCTGGGGCAGGTGCTGCCCATACTTTTACTTTCTTTCATCGGGGACTAGCCTTGGCAGCCTGTGTTCAGTCAAGGGAAGCAATGGATTGTTTTGCAGCTAAGAGGGACCCAGGGGAATGGCCAAGATCAGCACGGCTGGGAGTTAGCAATCATGTTATTGTCACAACGGCTGGGGGGCCGGGCATCTCTGGGCCTCTGCTCTGACAAGTCCTGAGGACAAGCCCAGAGGGAGGCTATTCCCAGAAATAAAAACCAAAGCTCCCTGAGCTTACGGGGTCAATGAATCCCCAAATGATCCCTGGCACCAGCTGGTGGGACCATCTCACCCCCTTCCTCCTTGTGCCTAGTAGCACAAGGAGGCCTAGTCCTACCACGGCCACTGACCGAGGTTCACTGACCACAACCTTGGGCAGGTCCTCTTGGAAAGAGGCCCATGTGTTGTCTGTGGCTCCACAAAGCTCTGGCCTAGAGACCCCATGTAAAGAGTGTGCTTTTGTGAGTCCCACTGTGGGCGGGAAGGCCAATCCACTTGGGACCTTTGTGGGAAATTAGCCCGAGGCAAACAGGTAAGGGTGCTGGCTGAACATGCCCGGCCTGAAGAACAGGGATCCTGATCCGGCCAGCCAGTGGGGATAAATAAGAGGTGGCAGCCTCAGGCTGATTCCTCCCTTTCAGGAGGCTTCTGATTTGGTTTCAGCCTAGAGGCTGGCTCACTGAATTGCCCTAATTCTCCTGTGCCTTAAGCTTCCTTCCTAGAAAATGGGTATGCTGGTGGTGATTCTGGGGAGCTGGTGTTTCCTTGCTTCTCCTAGGAAAAAGGATCACAGAAAATTTAGGGCAAGAAGAGATTGGGTGCTTATTGGATCTTGGATATAGAAGGGACCTCAGAAGTCAAACCCAACCCTGCCATTTTTAGAGAGGAAAAACTGATGCACGGGGACTGGAAAGACACAATACGCCCAAGGTCAGCTAGGTGGTGAGTAGCAAGAAGCCAGCCCAACCAGGATCCTCTCATGGCTAAGGCAGCAGCCTTCCCAGGACCCTGAGGGGCACAAGTGCCAACCGTGGCAGTTGGCCATGACCACCCTCACCTCCAAGGGAGGCGTTAAGCCTAACAGACGGGAGGTCAGTGTATTGTCACTGACCAGGGTGGCCTCTCTGTGCAAGGCCTCCTTCTCACTTGGGCTGTGCCAGCTTAAAACCCATTCCAGGACCACTTGGAAATCAGCCCCTTTTCAGTTTCTGAAATGATCTAATCCCTTTCTGGTATCCCACTGGGATTAGGTACTTTGCACATGGGCCTGTGGGTCAGCATTCGCATTGTCCAAGCCCCAACGACTGCAGTCATAGAATTTGTTCTAGGATTTCACTTGAGGTGACCCAGGGGTCAGCTTTTCTTTTGTATATGAATTCTTTTTTTGAAAACTGGACCAGGGATTTCACCTCTGTTAGAAGCCCCCAAGGAAGAACTTCCTCTATATTTGACTAGACCAGGTAACCACACCCAACCAGTAGCCCATTCCCAAGGGCGGGATCTGAACCCAAGACTTCCTGACAAGCTCTCTACTGTGCCTCGATGGCTGGCTTGAGGTTAATTCTTTATGTTATCTCACGTACTTCCCCTCAGCAGCCTGCTTATTTGTAGCATGACCTTAGATAGGTCACCTCTCTTCTTGAGAGCTCTAGCTTTCCCCTTGTTAAAATAGGTTTGCCTTGGATCACAGGAGCCTGAGGGCTTTGGTTCACTTCCTTACTAAGTATGGGACTTGGGGACCATGACTTTCCCTCTTTCTTGGTGAAATGGCACTGCTGACCTGGATAATCTCTAAGGCCCCTCCCAGCTCTGATGTGACTCTCCCATTATCCCAGTGTCAGAGTGGGGACTCACGTGACCTTGACCACTATTCTCTTCCTTGAAGGCTGTTGCTCTCTAGACAAGGGCTTGCATATGTACTATTGGCTGCCATGAACCTAGAAGCCTCGTCATACATTCATCTCAGCTTGAGATGCCATCTGATACATCTGCTGCCCACTGGGTAGCCACTGCTGACATCTGATGTCTGGTTCCCCACCTCCACCCTGACTAGGAAGGCAGCTCAGAATCAGACTCTAATTAACTGGTGACTGGTTGTTTGCCCAGAATTTCACTCTAAGTCTTAAGAAAAGGAGGTTTGCAAAAAGATATCAGGTCTGGAAAAAGTCTTAAATAGTCAATGATCCAATTAATCCATAGCCAAGCATTCATTAAGCACCTGCTGTGTGCCAGCCAATCGTTTGACAGAGGACAACCATTGAGTGACCCGCACCCCATCACACTGCATGATGCAGGACTAACCTCCTGGTTCTCACTCCAGGGCACTCTCCATTGCCACCCTTCCTCCTTGGAACAAGCTGCCTTGAGACAGGTGGCCCACTCTTCTCTTTGCATGCATGTTTCCAGGATCTTCTGTAGATAAGAAGCTGGTTGTGTATTCTATGTGTAATGGGGATCTGGAGCATGCCAATCCAATTGAAGAAACATTTATGAAGTGCCTACAGTGTGCCAGACAGTGCCAAGCCCAGGGTATCTCTGATGACTTCTCCACAAGGAAAGTGCTAGAGGTTTGCTTACAGAGAGGGGACCAAGTATTTATTAAGCACCTTTGATATGCCGTGCTTTACAGATATCATCTCATTCGAGTCCCAGAGTCTCATGGTGACAACTATGGAGCATGTGTAGGCATTCTGCAATGTGGTTCCTCTTCATGTGATGAAGAGGAGGCTCTTGGGCTAGCTGTAGAGGCACTCAGGTAGGCTTGTTATCTGTAGCCTCTTGCTCTTTGGCTCAATGCTCTTAGAGGGGCCCAGCAGCCAGTGAAGGCATTGGTGCCTGAGAGCTGGGCAGTTCAAAAGGTACAGAGGGTTTCACAGCATCCCATCTTTCTAGAGTCTGGGTTTTGTGACCAGCACAGCACTGATGTCCTAAGGTGTAAGGAGTGACTTCTGATAGCGGTCTTTGGCTCCCAGCCCAGCAGTTACTGAGACACAATCATGCTGCATTCAGATATGAAATTGGTGGTAATAATCATCTATAGGAACTGAGTCCAGATGTGAGCCTGAGTCAGAGATGAAGTGATAGAGAGGAGATCAGACTGCCAAGGTTCTGTGTCTGTACTGCTGTGTCCTTGAAGGAAATAGCCCTTTGTAAAAACCAATTCATGTCAGACAGTGAAATGGAGCTGGTGCTGCTTGTCACTAGTCCACTAACAATGGAGGAACACAGCTAGTGGGGGCTCGAACTCAGGAGCAGAGAACAGAGATTCTTATAAAGCCCTCAGATAATCAAGAACTCCAAGGAGGCATGTTAAGAGGCTGGTCTTGAGAGAGAAGGAGTTGAGCAAACTCATGCTACATCAGTAAATGGGTGTATTTATGGATGTTGATGAGTATTGCCTGGACCTAGAAATGGGAGAGTGACTGGGAGTAGCTTGAGCAGGAGATAAAAGCCACAGCTGGGCCCTGTTTAGAGGAGGAGAGCAACAGAAAGGAAAAAACGAGACCCTGGACAAGAGGGAGCCAGAGCAACTGGGAAGAGACCTTAGAGCAGGACCACAGGATCACACACAGAATCACTAAAGCACAGCATGTTCAGGCTTGAAAACCACTTCATAACAGCACAGTGAGCTGGATGTCCTCATTATGCCCATTTACAGGTGAGGAAACTGAGGCCTGGAGACAGGTACCAGCACCTGGAGACAGGTACCATCACAGGCCGTGTGGGCAGCACCACTCTCCCCTCTCTACCACCCTCCCACTAATTCTCCCCAAGCTCACAGCTCTGCTTCCTTTCCCTTTCCCTTTGTTCCACCAGCAGAACTGGGATCAGAACCCAGGGCTCTGACTCCAAATTCAGAGGCTTTTCCATTGTACCGAGTGGCCATGGTACAAACAAGTGTTTCTTCTCAAGTGGTCGGGGATTCCCAGAGCCTGAACCAGAAGGTGGGTCCTGAGGAATCCCACTAAGGGGCGCCTTGATCCTCTGGGATGCAGAGATCCTGGCCTCCTGGCTGTCCTCAGACAAGACCCTCTATCTCCTGACTCTGGCTGCCCCTCGCCCCAGACTGTCCCTCCTCAGCTCCACCTCCTGGCTTCTTTCACATTTCAGCCTTCTACAGAAAGTCTTTCCCGGTTCCTTGGTAATTCTGCTGACTGACTGTCACCTGCTCTCCTTATTTATCCTGTTGAGAGTTTGCTTGTATAGAATTGTTTGCATCTTGTCTGCCCCATTAGACTGTGAGCTCCCTGACGACAAGGACTGCTTTTGTCTTTCTTTGGGTCCCCAATGCTGATCACAGTGCCTGGCACATAGTAGGTGATTAGTAAATATCTGTTTGTTGACTGACTGATAACAGAAATTCATGAGAGCAGGACATTGGAACTGGTGGTCCAGCCATAGAGTAACTGTCCAAGTGACACCGCCCCATAATGGTACTAATATCCCTAATAAGTCTTGTGGAAACACGAGACGTAGACATACTGCATGAAACAGGCAAAAGTAGATTCCACTCCCCAAGAAAGACTGAACAAGTTGTGTGGTATATGAATGTCATGGAATACTATTTCCATAAGAAATGACAAGCAGGGGGATTTCAGAAAAACCTGGGAAGACTTATGTAACTGATGCTGAGTGAAGTGAGCAGAGCCAGAACATTGTACACAGTAACAGCAATATTGTAGCAACCATCAACTGTGAATGACTTATGTGAACTGATGCTGAGTGAAGTGAGCAGAATCAGGAGAACATTGTACACAGTAACAGCAACATTATAGCAATGATCAGCTGTGAATGACTTAGCTCTTCTCAGCAGTGCAATGATCCAAGATAGTTCCAAAAGACTCATGGTGAAAATGCTATCTGCCTCCAGAGAAAGGACTGGTGGAGTCCAAATGTAACTTGAATTGAAGCAAATTATTTTCACTTTCTTCGTTTCATGTTTTTTTTTTCTTCTGACCTGCTTCTTCTTCATAACATTCCTAATATGGAAATATGTTTTACATGATTGCACATATATAACCTGTATCAAATTGCTAACTGTCTTAGGAAGGAGGGAGAGGGAGAAAACCTGGAACTCAAAATTCTTTGAAAAATGAATGTTGGAGCAGCCAAATGGCACAGTGAATAGAGCACCGGCCCTGGAGTAAGGAGGACCTGAGTTCAAATGCAGTCCCAGACACTTGACACAATTACTAGCTGTGTGACCTTGGGCAAGTCACTCAATCCCAATCACCCTGCCTTCTCCCTCCAAAAAAAAGAATAATGTTAAAAATGAATGTTAAAAATTGTCTTTCTGTGTAATTTGAAAAAATAAAATACTATTTAAAAATTTAAAAACAGACCCCTAACTGATAGTGTCATGGAAAGAGCCCTAGATTTGGAGCTAGAAGACCAGGGTTTGAATCCTGCCTCTGCTACTTGCTCTTGTATGATTTCTTTCTCTGGTTCTCAGTTTCCTCATCTATACAATGGAGGGGTTGGATTTGAGGAGTTCTGAGGTTTCTTCTTTAAATCCTGCTACTTCCATGATTAAATCTTGTATTGGCAGGGATGCTGAGAAACAGTCATGCTAATACAGTATTGGTGCTACTTTAGATCCAGTATTTTGGAAAACATTCTAAGAAAGTTCACTAATCATGTCTTTTGACCCACTAATCTTTTGATGGGGTTTTATCCTGACAGTAATAAAAAAGAGGGGGGGGGAGAACTTGTTTGCCAATGAAATATTAAAGATACTTTATCTGTATTAGTAGAGATAACCTATATGTCCAATGAATAGGAAATAGCTAAATTAAGGCTTATTAACATAATGGAATAAATGGCATTAGGGAAAAAAGAGATTAAGAAATACAAGGAAATCATTTCAACCAATAATCAATCAATAAATGTTATTAAGCTCAAGCACTTAGCTTAGATGGCTGCCTGAACAGAGGCAGATCTCCCAGCTCTCAAATATCTGCTCCAGCAAAAAAGCTAGAAATTGCATCAAACTAAACACTGATTTTTTAAAGTTCCAGTGACAAACTACATTAAATAACATCTTCCATCCAAGATCTAATGAAAATAATTCTGCCAGAAGCCAGTGGGCAATAGGAAAGGAGGCCAACAGCAAAACCAACAGTAGCATGGACAAGTAAGCCGGCAGCTTTCCGGAATAATCAGATATGATTAGCAACTACCGCTTAGCGTGTAAGGCTTTGTGGCTGGAGGAGCAAGATCAAAGGAGCCCTGAGAAAGCCCCCAGGAGCTCAGAAAGCCTCAGAGCAAAGATCTGGGGAGCCCTGGGGAGGAGTTCTGGAAGAAAGGAGTCACCAAAGCCACCAGAGCTGCACCGCAGTGCTTGAATCAGGAAGCCTCTGCCGGGGGCTTCAACACCCCTAATACTCTATCTGGAGATGTTATAAAGGCCTCTGGGGGGAGGATGGCTAAATAACCCTGGGATCTGGAAGTCTGAGCAGGAACTCAGGGCAAGATCAAACCACACCACCCATCTCACCTAAAAACACAATGAGGAGCACAAAGCCCTAATTCAGGAATTAAAGTGGGAAAAAAGAGAAAATACTAGAACACAATATCTAGTTTAAAAAATTACTGTAGATCTAGAGAGTACCTGAAATGAACTGGGTACCTCTAGGACAACTGCAATCAGAGACTACTAGAAATGGCACTTCCACAAGGAAAAAACTAAAAGAAATGAAGCAAGAAATGACCAAAAAAATCAAATCTCTGGAAGAATTGGGAGAAGAAACAACTTACCAGAGAAATGTATATGACATGATATATTCATGATTTATATATTATTATGCAAATATAAACATATAAGTAAATCTTACCCAAGGAACAGATTCCCTGAAAACTAGAATAAACCAAACAGATATCAATAACTTCATGAGGAAGCAAGAAATGTCATAACAAAATATTTGATATCAGAAACAACCAACAGGTAGAAACAATTTAAGAATCATTTGATTCCCTGAAAACTGTGATTAAAAAAACAAACCACCTGACAACAACCACCTGACCACTAAGCATAATGCTACTGGGAGGAAAATGGATCTTTAATGGAATAAAGGATGCTCAAGAATATCTGATGAAAAGACCAGAGTCAAGTAAGAATTTTGAAATACAAACACAATAATTCAAAGAAATCTAGAAAAGTACTTTTATTTGAGGAATTGGAAGGGTGTTCTGAGGATATAATGGCAGCATTCTAATAGGAAAGAACCTAGAGGATATTGAAGGAGTTTTACAAAAGAAAAACTAAAGTCCTGACTGAGGGTAGACTAGTTCTGTTCTGTGGGTTTTAAGAGAGCAAAGAGAAGGAAGAGTGAAAGGAATACACTCATGCAGGTAGGAGAAAGGGCTGCTATTTCTTGGGGTATGTAAGAAGAGTATATACATGTAGAAGAAGGGGTAAGGAGACTTTGGGCATTAGATGAACCTCATTCTGATCTGATATGAACAAAGAAGGGTTGAATATATACACATACACATACACATACATATGCAAATAATTCTGTGTAGAAACACATCAAACACACCAGGGAAACAAGCAGGGATAAGGAGAAGGGCAGGTTAAAAGAAAAGATAATAATCATAAAAAAATAAACTTCCTTATTCTGAAGGGCAGATTTGGGAGGGGGTGGCTAGGTGGCACAGTGAATAGAGCACTGGCCCTGGAGTCAGGAGGACCTGAGTTCAAATCTAGGCTCAGACACTTAACACAAAAACTAGCTGTGTGACCTTGGGCAAGTCACTTAACCCCAATTGCCCTACCTTCCCCTTTCAAAAAAAAAGCAAAAAAAAAGATTTGGGGGGATCAATGGGGAAGTTGCTAAACAAATGATGATATATGAATATAATAAGCCGTAGCAAGTGACTTCAGAATCCTGGGTACTATGAATTGATATGGAACAAAGTGAGAACTAGACCTCCCTGACCCTTATAACAAGAGGATAGCAACATTGTAAATGAAAAATAAAGAATTCTGATCCATCATGTGTCCAGAAGACTCAGGATAAACCACATCGCCCACCTCCTGACAGACAAGGGACAGGCACCGGGTGCAGAAAGAGACGTATTCTGGACATGTCTCCTATGTTGCTTTGTTTTGCTTGACTTTGTTTATTTGTAACAAGTCTTTGGCTTTTTTCTCTTGGTTTTAAATAGAGGAGGGTTAGAGTGAAGGAGAGGCAAAGCCAAAAGAAAAAAAAGATGTTGATATTCTAGATCTTGCTTCTGGAAAATTATGTGGGAAATGAATGACTGGAAATAATGGTGGCCCAATCACATAACAAGAGTGCGGATAATCGAAGTGCATATTTGAGTAGAATATAAGCTCTTGGACAGCAGAAATTCCCTTGTTCCTTTGTGTTTCCAACAACTACTATAGTATCTGTTACATGGTGGAGTCTTAGTGAATGCCTGTTGGTTGACTTGTAGAATACTTAATATTTAATAAAACATACACATGAAGAAACTAAAAAAAAGATAATTAAAAAAGATGGCCAAAGAAATATAGTTTTTAAAAGAACTGAAAGGAGGTAAGAAGGAAGCCCAGATAAGTAGCACAGTTTTGAAAATGTGGTGCATTATGATGTACTTTAAAAAAAGTCGCACTAAAGGGAGAGTCACAGTTCCATCGCAGTCACTTTTTGTACTGTGGATGTGAAAGTGCTCTTTTTGTTGTTTGAGTTCAGAAAAAATGCAAATACAAGAAGATGTTTTGTTTTTCATCCTTTACTTTCTAAGAGGATCAGTGACATGGTGGGTTGATATGTTGACTCACATGAGAATTGGATTGAAGCGAGACAGGGCTGCACAAAGTCATCAGCCTCACTATCTCTTCCTGAGTCACCAAAGGCTAGTGGCAGGACAAGAGTCAGGACGACTGGTGTCTTCCACATCTGACCAAGCTCTAAGCACTCCACAGCACATGCTTCAGCTACCTTCATGGCCACTGGAACAAACTGTTCTCATCTGCCCCTTCTGCCAGGGAAATCTTCACATACCTGGGGTTGATGCCCCCCTCACTCACTGATGGGTTTGATGCCTCTCAGTTACAGGATGATTTACCAGGGTGTGGCTGCTGCACACATTACAGTTTTCTTTCTTTTTTTTCTCTTTTTGGAGGGGGAAAGTCAGGGCAATTGGGGTTAAGTGACTTGCCTAAGGTCACACAGCTGGTTTTTGTATTAAGTGTCTGAGGCTGGATTTGAACTCAGGTCCTCCTGACTCCAGGGCTGGCACTCTATTCACTGCCCCACCCAGCTGCCTCCGTCACACTACAGTTTCTTAGAAACACAGGTAAGAGTTGGGTGCCAGGTGAGTACCCAAGGTGGCTGAGCTGCCTTCCCACCAGAGTGGCTCACCCTCCCTGACCCTCATAACAAGAAAATATGAAAGGACATAAAGTGACCCCAAAAATGAAGTGACCAGAATAGGATCATGACTGCACATCAACTACCAATGTGTTTTTAAAGCATCCCGACACACATACTCAAACCCCAAATGTAGCAATTTTATATGCACATGGATGAATTCAGGAGACTCAAAGAAAATATCTTTTTAAAGAAATTATTTTTTGGTAAAACATATGTTATGTATTTTTTCATTTTCAGGAAGCTCTTTCAGGGGAGAAGAGTTTCATAGCACACAGAGGCATTTAATAAATGTGTCCAAATGAGTAGCAAGCGAAGATGGCTTCAATTTCAGGGTGCGTTTAGACTCACCCCAGATTCGGCTGACTACTATTTGCTATAAATATTAAGGACATAAAAATGGCAAGAAAGCAGTCTTGGAGTGGAACTATTGATCAACTGAGGCTACAAGTGGATTATTGGATAACTCAAGTTTTCTCCAGCAAATTATCTGTTGAGAATAAAGGAGGAGGGGGAAGCGGCTGAGGATGCAGATGCAACAGTTTATGGACAAGAGGAAACCTTGGAGAATATCTAGTCTTACTGGCAGGGAAACTGAGGCCCAGAGAGGGTAAGTCATTCAGCTCTTGGCAGGAAGGCTTTAGGACAGGGGGAAAGGTTGGAACCCCTGTTGTGCAGAACTAGAGTCAGCAAGTAAGGAGATTGCCGGGGGGCAGAGATGGGCAGGAATTTGTGCCAGCCCCAGGAAGGACAGTTCGGTGTCCTGTTGTCCAGAGGCACACACTGAACCCAATCTGGAGCAGCTTAGGGGAGCACATGGTCAGATGTGTATGCAGGACAGGAGAAGCACATGGCCACTTGGGAGCTGGGAAGGCACATGTGCTGGAAGGACAGGATGAGGAGGTTTTCTAGAGTGACTCTGGGTCCCAGCATGGGCATGGAAGCCAAAGAAACCAGAGGAAGTTGATGTATTAGGAGAAGAGAGAGTCAACAGCATAGAGGCCCTGGTGCCCCAGGGTGCCCCAGCATGAGGAAAACATACATGATATTGGTGGTTGCTGAGAAATGGAGAAGTCTTTTGTCTTGATTTTTAAATAGGAGAAGATACTTTCCACAACAGAAATATGAGCACACACAAGGCCACTTCTCAAATAACAGCTGCAAAGTATTTGTTACTGTGTAAAGGAGATAATTACACAGAGAACTCAGCCCTTCTGAGCACGCAAAGTTCTCTGAGCTGGACACAACTACCATGTGAAAGCTGGAACATGGGCAGGTATTCTGTGAGGTGTCCAGCTGGCTTCCTACAGGCCTCTGAACAGCCACTGACTCAGCAGCCAGGGTGCAGGCAAAAGGCTCCCCAAAGGAACTCATTAGCCGGGGTGATTGCCAGCCATCCCCTGGCACCCAACAAGAAAGATGACCTACCTTGGGCAGAAGCAAAGAGGAGTCAGCTCAGACCTGCTCTCCCCTGGAGTCATTGCTGAGAACCCCAGGAGCAGGGTTAATGCTAGGGGCCTCCTTGCCCCACCCAGGGAGACATGAGCACATGGCCTCACTGCTGTCACTTACCTTCTCTGTGTATTCTTTTCCTCTCTTAGGTAAAGGAGTACTAGGAGATGGTCATGACCTTGAAAGCTTCTAAAGACTGAAGGTCCATTCAAGAGGTTTCGCATAGCTAAACCTGGTGAAGCCCCAGCAGATTGCTCAGCCTTGGAATGGAATGCCTAGCCTTGTCCTGGGGGACCTCGTTAGTGTGAATTGGGATAAGGGCTCCCAGAGTCTCATAGGGGCAAAAGACAGATAGGCACACAGACAGATAAATGGCACAGTGAATGGAGTGCCACGTCAGGAAGACTCACTTTCTTGAGTTTAAATCTGGCTTCAGACTCTTACTAGCTGTGTGATCCTGGGCAAGTCACTTAACCCTCCTTACCTTGGTTTCCTCATCTATAAAATGAGCTTGAGAAGGAAATGGCAAACCACTTTAGTATCTTTGCCAAGAAAACCCTAAATGGGGGTCACGGAGAGTCAGACACACCAAAATGCATGAAGGATAACAGAAAGTAGAGAGACAGATACATATTGATGGATTGAGAATTTATTAAATAATTATGTCAAACATTGTGCTAAAGACTGAGCCAGATGATAAACATGAGAAACAGACATTGTAAAGCTCTGAGGTTTCATCTCATACCCAGAAAACAGATAAAGATGACAAAAGATGAGGATAGTTGAGCTTGGAGATATTATGGGAAGAACATCGTTGGTGCAACTGTGAACCAGCCCGACCATCTGGAAAACAATTGGGAATTATGCAAAGAAATTGGCTCAAATGTCCATTTCCTTTTAGCCAGAAATTTTATTCTCCAGTAATGTCACTGACAGAAAGAACCCATAGATACTAAAACATAACAGCACTTTTTCTACTAACAAGGAATCAGAAGCAAACCAGATGGCCATCCATTAGGGAATGGCCAAACACAGCACGGTGCATGAACATAATGGAATATATATATATATAATAATGTCAGTATAATAAGAAGAAATAAACATTAATCTAGAGAAACATGGGAAGACTCATACTGAGAGGTTGAAGTGAACAGAACCAGGACAACAATATCCCAACAATGGAAATTCAAATAACAACCAGACAACGGAAACTCAAAAATGGGGAAATTTTAATTACAAATGTGATTTTAAAGAAGAGATACGGCAAGACACGTCTGTCCACAATCCTTTGCAGAGGTCAGGTGACTATAGATGGTGTCAGACTTTTTCAGTATATTGGTTAATTTTGCTTTCTGGGTTTTTTTCCTCTATTTTTTATTCTTTGTTATAAGGGATGGCTCTCTGGTAGGGGGAGGAAAGAGAGATAGAGGAGACAGAGAAATGTAGGTGATGTAAAAACTAGATATAGCATTAGATTTTTTTTTTTTTAAAAAGGAGAGGTAACTGGTAACCACACGGAACCAGTATAGATTCGCAAAGAATAAGTCGGGCCCAACTCAAGCCTTTTCCTTTTCCCTGCCAGAGTTACTAGACCAATCAATTGGAGAATTGCTATAAACAGTGGCTCTGGATTTCAGCAAGCCATCTGCTAATGCCTCGTAATAGTCTCGAGGACAAGACAGAGAAATGTTGGCGAGACGACTCAAAGGATTTGAGTAACAGTTCTACATCAACCTGGAGGAAGAAATGGTGACATGACAATGTCCTTGGCTGGCCCTGTTAGGTACCACCTTTTTTATCATTAACTTGAAGATGTGATTGGCAGGGAGGTGGATGTGGTAAAGCAAGTCACGTGGGAATAAATTTGGTTGGCTTCGAGGTTGTCTGAATCACTGTGTGAAGGGCATTGAACTAGGCACTCGAGATGAGTCAAAAGTGGATAAGGATGCCAAAAATCCTGATGAGCTCATCAGCTCTAGTAGCAGAGGTATTGCCAGAGGAACTAAGGAGCTTCTCCAGGGTGACCTCCGGCCCTGGCATCAATGGAAGAGATCAGGGAGGGTTCCTGTCACTCACTCAGCCTCCCAGGATGATCAGGCTGCTCCTATTCAGAAGGAAGGAATCAGTCAGACCCTTTAGCTTGGGGAGTTTTCTGAAAGCTGCAGAGTGCCTGCCCCTTGATGTTTCACTATTTAACCTTGCCCACACGAGGTCATGAAAGCATGGCACCTGGTGAGTCTGCCCATAGGCATACATTTGTTAGCTTCTCTCAGTTGACATGGAACTTCTCCATTTCCATTAAAGGGCGCGGAATGAGGACAAGTTGGGAAGGATGTTTGGTGAAGGGCAGGGTTGGGCAGGGCAGCCTCCAACTGCTGGTCTTCCAGGCTCCCAACCCCATGGCATTCTGGCCACCTCCCTCCCTCTCCCTCTCCCTCCCCAGACCCAATATGGCTCCAAGGCCACCGTCTCTCCCATCTGCCTCCTGGTCTCCCCTGATGCTGCTCCCACCCAGGTACAGACTCCCATCATCTCAGGCCTGGATTACTGAAACAGCTGGGGGTGAGGGGTCCTGCCTGCCTGCTCTCTGTCCCTGGTCTTCCAGCCCACCCTCTACCCAGCTGTCAAAGCCCTCTTCCTAAAGCACAGGTCTGAGTCAATCAGCTCTGATCACTCCCTATCACCCCTGGGATCAAATATAAAATCTACTGCTTGGCTTTTAAAGCCTTTCCAGTCTTCTAACACTTCCCCTTTCCTTCAAGCCTGCGAGACTATCCAGCTGGGCCCCTTCATTTTATGCATGAAGACTCTGAGGCCCAGAGTAAACTGGCTTATTCAGGGTCACACAACAGAGGCAATGGAAGATCTAGTGTCTGAACCTGGATCCTGACCCACAATCCATCTCTCCATTGCACCACAAAGCCCTCCTCTGGCTCAGTTTCCTTCCCTGTAAAAAAGAACATAAAAATACAGGCATTACCTTTGTCTTTGAGCTGTGGCCATTAAATAAAACACACACACACACACATACACACATGCACACACTTTGTGAACCCCAAAGCACAACATAACTGTAAATCATTATTATTGTTAGTGTTTTTACTCAGCTTTCCTGATCAATGGAGACCAGGAGAGGAAGGAGAGGAGAAATGCTAGTGGGAAGGGGTCAAAGCGAAGGGACAGGGAAAAGGTTAAAACTTTGCAGACTCCTCAATGATATAACACAGTCTGCTTCTGAAATCCTCTCTGGATTCAACCACATTGGCATTTTGTACCATAGGGCATCTTCTAGGATGAGAAAGCTCTGGTTTAGAAAGGTGGTGAGTGGCCCAAGGTCACCGGGCTGGAGCCAAGCCCAGCCTCCGGCCCCATGTCCAGCAGAACAGCCATATCTGAATGCCTGATTTTTTGCTGCAAATTTGAGTTTTCTCCTCCCTCCACAAAAGAAACTAAACCAAGTTCCCCCAGTCTCAAAAAGGATGAACTCAAAAACCCTCAATTAAGAAACCAAAGCTCCAAGCCGTGTTCAACAACTTGGGAGTAAATAAATCAGCAGCAGGGGAGAGGCTCAGGCTGCTGGCAACGGCCTGGATGCCATGGGCTCTCACAGCCATATCTGCCTCGGCTGGCTCTTATGCAGGGTCTGAGCTCCTGGGAATTTCTCTAATATCCTTAATGAGGCAACTTCTCTGTCCCCCCCAGGGGGGCCTCAGTCCCACAAAAGCTACACTGGCTTTTCACAGCTCAACCAGGCTACATTGAAGAAGAAAGGCCTCCTTCCCTGCTTTCTCTCTTTTCTCCTTGGGAAATTTCCAGAATTCCTCCAAGATTAATCAGCTTCATGGTATTGGTTAGTAGGACAAAGGGGACAGTCACCTGGAAGGCCTGGGCAGCCAGCCCCACTTTGGCAGCTGCCACCTTCTCTGAAATGACTGCCATGCCCCAGAGACCTTGGGGTTCTTCCATCTCCCTCTCCAAGTCCCACCCTTGAGAAGGTGAAGGCCTGCCTCCAAAGGCCTCCAGATAATGACTTAGGGGTTTGGAATGGGAGGGTAGCCCTTGCTGAGGTCCATAAAGGTGCGTTTCAGTGGCCTGTGGAGACTGCCAGGCACCTCTGTCATATGACACCTTGCTGGTATCCTTGGAATCTGGGGAGGGGAGAAGGGCCCAGTTTTCCCAGGGCCGGGGGAAAGGCACCAAGTCTAAAAGCTGACTTTTCTAACAGCCAGAGAGAGAAGGCGGAACACAGGCCGGTAGGGCTGAGGGTCTCCCAAACATCACCTTCGGCCTGAGCCCCAGGAGCCCTGGATCATCCAGGCTCGTCTCTGGGGAAGGCTGAGTGAGCAGTGGAGTCAAGGCTTCCCCGAGCACCTGGGCAGGGGCTGCTTGGCTTCAGGGCCGACCCCAGCCATGGGTCTGCAGCCATCCCTGGAGCGGGCGCGGCTCTTTGGCAAGGGAGTCCGCACGCTGGAGGAGTGAACGAACAGCTGCACCTGCCCATCCTTGTGCCCCAGCACGTCCTGAATGCAGTATCTCCCTGCTTCAAGGACTCAGGAGCCTCCTCTGGCCAGCGAGGACAGGCGGCTGCGGCAGGGTCCGCGCCCCCATTCCCCCCCCCCCCCCAGCAAGCTCCCCCAGCAGAGAGCCTGAGCATGGGGGGAGGCAGCCCCCTCCCCAAGGGCATCCTGAACTGCACCGGCCTCCTGCCCCGCCCCCAGCCAGGTCCTCCAATATGGCTGATGTCAATGGGGCTTCGAAGACCCTAAAAAGTATCCAGTCAAGCCCACCCCCCCCCCCCGCTCCTCCGAGGCTGGGGCGCCCCTTCTCCGCATCCTGCCGGACTCCCTCCTTTGTCTGCTCCTTTCTCCTCCTCCCCTTCCCGACGGGCGAGGTCTTCTCCTTTCCATTTCTCTTTTTGTCCTCAGGCTTTCCTTTTCACCTGTTTCCCCTTCCCCTCCAGGCCTTTTCTCCTCCTCCTCAGCTCCTCCCTTCCCTCCTCTCCTCTCCCCCTCTCGCTTCAGCCTTCCCTTCCGCTAACCCTTCCCCTCCCAGCCCTCCCTTCAGTTTCCTCCTCCACCTGTTCCCCTCTTCTGGCCCAGCCCCTCCCACTCCGTTTTCCCCTCCACCTGTTTCTCTCTTCCCCCCTTCCCCCCCGCCCAGTCTGGCCAGCTCACACACTCCCCCCCCCCCCCGCCCCTCCTCCGTTCTCCCCTCTCCCCACTCCTCCGTTCCAGCCCCGCCCCCTGCCCGCCCCTACCCGCTAGGCTGCGGAGCCTGAGGCGCCGGGGGGCGGTGCCCGCGCTCTCCCCGCCTCCTCGCCGGGCGCCGGCCGGCCGTTGGCTGCGAGGAGGGCTCCGGGGCGGGGTCCGCCTCGCGGGCACCAATGGGCGCGGGCGGGCTGTGACGCCGCGGGCGGCGGGGGCTCCTCGTGCCGCGCGCCGGGAGGTGTAGGCAGCGCCGAGCCCGCGGCTGCCTCAGACGCGCCGACCGCCGCCGACCGCGCTGCAGCCTCCGTTCCCGCTCCCGCTCCCGCTCGCGCCGCCGCTCCCCGCCGCCGCCCCTGCCGGCCTTCCCGGCCGCCGAGCCCGAATCTGAGTCCGAGGCTGCGGGCCAGGCGCCCCCACGCCCCTCCTGCAGGCGGCCCGGCCGGCCTCCCCGCGCTGCGCCGCGGCCCCTTTGTGCGCTGCCCCCGGTCCCGAGCCCCCGGCCCGACGCGGCCCGCCCCGGCGGCATGAAGACCAAGTTCTGTAACGGCGGCGAAGCCGAGCCAGCGCCCCTGGGGCTGCTGCTGAGCTGCGGGGGCGGCGGGGGCGGCGGAGGGGGCTCCCCCACGCCCGGCGGGGGGCCGGCGCAGCAGCGCGACGCGGAGGCCGTGCTCGAGGCCGAGGAGCGCGGCGGGGGCGAGGGCGGCGGGGGCCTGTGCCTCCCGCCGCCGTCCCCGCCGGCGCCGGAGCAGGACGAGGAGCCGGACGAGCCCGAGGAGGCGGCGGCCGAGGACGAGGCCCCCGAGCCCCGCACCCGCCGCAAGGCCTACCTCTGGTGCAAGGAGTTCCTGTCCGGAGCCTGGCGGGCGCTGCCCGAGGACCAGTTCCACATCAGCGTCGTCAGGTCAGGGCCGGGGGAGCTGGGGAAACTGAGGCCCAGACCGGGGAGGGGCGCGAGGACCGGCTGGGAGAGGGGGAGGGAACGGGGTCCCCGAGGGGAGTGGCGACAGAGGGGGGGACGGAGGCCCCGGGCGGGGGTAGGGGGGCGAGGAAGCGCGGG
>CM053601.1:190021725-190036845 GCA_028646575.1 Pseudocheirus occidentalis | reverse complement strand
TGATATTAAGTATTAATATACTAATTCAACAGACAACCTGTCCAACTGCACATGATGTGTGGACAATAGGCATTTGTCTTCCATTTGTTTTTTTTTCCTGGATAGGTTTCCTTTTCTTGGCAATAATACTACTGGTGAGTTGTTTTTTTGCCCTTTCTTTTGGGACATCCTCTCCTTGAGATAGCCTGTAAAATAATTCTTCTTTGCTTCCAAGGTTTCACCTTCAGCAAAGAGCTCTAAATGTGTCCTTGATCTTGTCCAACTACCCTTCCTGACTCTGATGGGTCAACTGACTTGCATTTATTAAGGGCTGACTGTGCCAGGTACTGTACTTAGAGCTAGGGATTCAAAGAAAGGCAAAACCAAAAAACTGGTCTCCACCCTTAGGGAGCTCTAGTCTTAAGGGGAGACTGTACACAGAAGATTGTAGGTAAACAAACCAAAGACAGGATGTATTGAGGACAATCTCAGTGGGAGGGCACTGGCTTTCAGGGGGAGGGGTCAGGCTTCCTGTAGAAGGCTGGACTTTAGCTAGGACTTGAAGGGAACTAGTGAAACTCAGAGGCAAAAATGAAGGGGGAGAGTACTCTAGGCATAGCAGACCATGAGAGAAAGGTGGTAGGAATGATGAAAATAGCTTCTATTTTATCCTATGTGTTACAGGGAGAATTTATGGATAGGGGTAGTGGAGGCAGGCTGACATGGCCAAACACATTTAGGAAGATTGCTTTGGTGGCTAAATGTAGGACTGACTGGAGGGGTGGGGACACTGAGGCAGGCAGACCCCCTTCCCAATCAGGACTATATCAATAGACCAGGTGCTGAGGGCCTGTGCCAGGGTGGGGGTGCCACATCAGAGGAGAGAAGGGGTATTTTGAGAGATGTAAAAATGGAATTAACAGGAACTGCCCCCTTGTCATCTTCCTGATAGTTTCACCTATCAATGTTCTGGGATGGTTTGACTTATTTGGGTCTCATGACACACGTTCTGCTGTGGATTTGTTTTCTCCTGTTTTGTAAGGTGATGCTGCTCATAACCTGTCTTCTTCCTCTGGAACACTTTCCAAATATTTGTACTCTAAATGGGCATTGGTCTTGGCCGCTTCTTGGCAAAGAAAAACAAATGTTTCTGGGCTAAGGTCATTGCTAGACTCTTTGTACTTGGCTGACTGCATTAGACAGATCAGACATAAAGGAAATCAGGTCTTGTGAGTCAATGTCTTGGCCTTTCTCCTTTTCCCACTTTTCAATGTCAGGATTGTTTGAATAGGTCAGGTTGGGGATGCTGTAATTAAAGGCAGTGACCTCTTGTGTTTTCCTTTCATTTGACTTGGTGTTGGTTTGACCTTTTCTCTAATTCAGAAGTGACTCCCCCCTCCCCAGGAGGAATTAGTTGTTTCCTTTGTGTTAAGACACAGTCAGTTGTGTGTGTGATGATTGTTGCTCATCGTGTCTCATACCCTCCAACTCTACTTGGAGAAAGTATTGGTCCAATGTCAGGAGCAAGAGATTTCTGAGTCTTCTCCAAGCCCTTGGAATCTGTCACTTTAGTCAGAGTCACATTTGCTCCCCATGCTCTTCACTGTCTTCCCCTGGAATAATTTTTGCATTGAAGTTACCCAGCTTCAAAGGACCAGTTAACTTGGCCCAAAAGGGCCTTCTAGCTCTCACTCTGGACCCTCACACTAGTGACCTGGGTCTGGTGCTAGATATATGTGGCTAGTCCTAGCTGCCTTTCTGGGGCCCAGAGGAAAAGAGAGTGAGTTTTTGTCCAGAAGATGGAGGAGGCTGTTTTGAGCTCCCCGAAGGATAGGAGTGGGGCAAGCTAAATGAGCTCCAATGCCAACCCTGAGGTGGGGGTGAGGGACACAAACCTCACTGGCAAAGAGTCCAAGAGCCAAAAGCTTATCTTCTGATCCTTGTCATCCCTAGTGAGAATAAATCCTGGCCCTATCAGTGGTGATCACTCTGCCAACAATGACTTGGGTCTACACCTCTTTGATGTTGGTCAAGGTCCATTTTAGCCTCCAACCACAAGGATCCTGAAGACAATAGGAGGGGGATCTTTCTGCCCACATGAATGTCTTCCTCTGTTAATAGAAGGCAGCAGAGGATTATAGGTCTAGAGGGCCCTTCCATCTCACATTAGGAAGATGACTCTCAGAAAGCTGAAGTGATCCACACAAGGCTGGTTGGGTTAGGCCTTGGACCTGGATCCTGGGACCCCGGCCCCAGGCAGGGGACTGTGGGGAAAGGGGTTCTGGGCTGGAAGGCCACAGGCCGGGGTTCCAGGCCCATCT
The DNA here is from genome assembly GCA_028646575.1 of Pseudocheirus occidentalis. NCBI lineage: Eukaryota > Metazoa > Chordata > Mammalia > Diprotodontia > Pseudocheiridae > Pseudocheirus > Pseudocheirus occidentalis. Next base: position 190,034,545 of record CM053601.1, on the reverse strand, counting down.
CTACCTCTCTCTGCAACCTGGAGTTTAAATTGCTGGATCTGTCTGGGCCTCTGTTACTTCCTTTATAAAATCAGCATGATAACTATGATTTTGCCAACATCACAAGAACATTTGGGAAAGCTGAAAAATCATGAGCATGAGTCTTCTAGGAGACCCAAGAATCCTCCAGCTGGATCCCGGGCCCAGTCTGTTCCTAGAATGTTCCAAAGCTTCACGAAGCAATGTCCTCAGAGCAGCCCCATGAGAGAGTAAATTTGGGGGAATTTAGCCCAATTTGGGGGAACAGACTCATCTATGGGAATGATGTAATACCCCCCAAGGACTTCAGGGCCGTTTCTTATGGGAAGCCTTTTCGATCTTCCCCCACCCTCCCAATCATTTGCACTCCCTACAGAAAGATTCCTTGGTGTTTATTTTTCGTACAATCATCTATGGATTGTTTGCCCTAATGGACCACAAGCTCCTTGAAGGTGGGGACTTTTCCCCTTCTTTTCTTTGCCTTCTCGGTGCCTGGCCTGGTGCCTGGCACAGAATAAGCAAATGTTTGCTGATTTAAAGTAAACAGCCACCTCCCTAGTAAGTGGAGAAGCTGAGACTAGAATCCAGGCTCCCTGGCAGCAGCATCAGGGGACAGAGATTTAGAGCTGGAACAGACCGTGGAGGTAACATCTAGGTGATGCAGGGCAGAGTGTGCTGGGCTTGGAGTCAGGAAGACCTGAGTTCAAATCTGGCCTCAGACACTTACTAGCTGGGTGGCACTGGGCAAGTCACTTAAGCTTGTTTCCCTCCATTTCCTTAGTAAGAGGAGCTGGAGAAAGAAATGGCAGACCCCTCCAAGATCTTTGCAGAGAAAACCCCAAATGGGGGCCACAGAGTCAGACATGAGTGATAAGTAACTGAACAATAGATTTCTAAGGTCATGAATATCATACCAGCTTTCTAGAGTGGGGGACTGAGGCTCAGAACATTCTAATGACTTAGCCCCAGGCCCGTGAGAGAGCCTGGACCTCTTTGCTTCCCACCCCAAGCCCTCACCTGCTCACTCCTATGGAGCAAGAGGGTCTGAGTTCAAATCCTGCCTGCCACACACCGATTTTGTGAGCCAGCCCAGGCCTCTCAGCAGCTGAACATCCTCTAGCTGACACTGGGCAGCGAGCAGAAGTCTGACACTATCCAAAGGGGAACGTCACCTTTGGGGGCCATTCCCAGGCTCGCTTCTGTCTTTGTGGCTTTTCTCATCTTATATCCCCAACGTGACAGAATTAGGACCCTGAGTGATGTATTTGTTCAGAATTCACACTCTTCTCTTGGGCCTTTTGGCTCTGGGTAAGTTCCTGGTATTGCCTTTCCTCTTCTCCAGGACTCACAATCACCTCCCAGCTTCCTTGGGAAAGGAAGGGAAGGATGAGGAAGGAAGAAGCAATCTGCTAATTCAGATCCCTCCATCCTCCCATCAGGCCAGGGGGCAGTCACTGGCTACCAGAAGCTTTTTAATGTGTCCTTCTGGCTTATGGACCATCCCATCCAAGCTTGCCTGGCAGCACAGACTAAGGTGCCATGGAACCAGGAGAAAGCTGGAGGATTTCAGTAAAAGCAATACAGGACAGCACATGTGTGGGCCCTCCCAGCTCTGGCATTCTCTGTCCTAAGCCCCTTCTCAGCTCTGACATTCTCTGTTATAAGCCCTTTCCTCTCTCTGACATTCTCTGTTCTAAGCCCTTTCCTCTCTCTGACATTCTCTGCTCTAAACCCCTTCTCAGCTCTGACATTCTCTGTTCTAAGCCCCTTCTCAGCTCTGGCATTCTCTGTTCTAAGCCCCTTCTCAGCTCTGGCGTTCCCCATTCTAACATCCCTCCCATCTCTGACTTTCCCTGTCCTAAGAGCCTGTCTCATCTGAGGGCCCATTGTCATCACTTAGCTGGGCTTTTCCAGGCCGCTGTCTGTGGTCCTGACCTATAACCTTCCTTGTGGTCTGGGAAGGCAATTGTTGTGGGTACTGCCACTGCATCTGGGGAACAGAGTGGCCTGTGCCCTTTCCCTGCTCTTCAGAGCCTGGCTCTCTGGGGACCTTCTCCAGGGGAGGAAGGCAGACACCAATGGCTGCAGCTGGCATCTGGCTGGCCTGTGCTTGGCCACTGCTGAGCTGACCCAAGGTCACATGATGGTCGGGGCAGAGGCTGCCGAATTTCTTTGGAAGCTACCCTTCCCCAGTAAAGAATCATTCTAATTATTAGGTTCATATTGCCACCACTAGTCCCATCCTCCATGGTGAACTAACTGAACCGTGCACCTGGGGGTTCCTTCCTGCCTGGCCAAGACAAGGCCCTCTGGGGGCTGACAGCCCGGCCTAGTGAGGAGGACCTAAATGAGGGCAGGGGTGCCAGGGAGGGGGCAATCCAGGGGGGAATAGGGGAGTGTGGCACGAGGCTTGGGGAGGGCAAATCAAAACCTTGGCCTCAAGGGCCCCATTTCTGAGCCTCTCCTAGGACTCACAGGGCCAGAAGAATGAGGAGTCTCTCTGCTGCCTTGTGGGTCTTTCCTAGGTTTTCCCAACCTCTGCTCTTGATTCGCTGCCAGTCACTCCCTCCTGCCCCACCTACCATGATCTGGGGATAAGGAGAGGGAAGGGGAGAAGAGGGAGGGGGAGGAGGAAGAGGAGGGAACCACACAGCCTCAGTAGTACTAACCAACTATGCCAAAGGCTATTCCAAAGACTGGCAGCTGTTCAAAGGCCACTTGCCAATACTTTGTGATTAGGCTGAGGTTGCCCATTCAAGCCTGGGAACCCTGGTCCACAGTGTCAGTAGGATCAGAGAATGACTGGCCATCTGGTGACCAGGCCAGTTCCCTGCTGTATGGCCTGAACAGCTGTGCCTGGGCTGACTTCTTGGCTCTCACTCAAAGGTGCCAGGGAGAGCACCTCTCCCCATCATCTTACCCCCACCCTGTTATCTGTTAACAAGGATTTCTTGGCAGACAGCTGAGATTAAGGACAAGATAGGCATCCAGGGCGGAGGAGGAAGGAAAACAAGGCTGGCTGCTTGGTTTTTGTTCTTTGTTCTTGAAGAAGACCAAAATGATATCACTATGTTGGGGTCAAAGTGCAGCATGTCAGTGGTGGCTGACCAGACCAATACAAGCTTGGAAGGCTCCACCACAGGCTGGGTAGTTCATATGACAGGGTGGAGCTTTGTGAAGGACCTTGCAGGCCTTTGCCACCAGTAGTTTGGCTCCATTTAGCATTCATGCTATCCGTTCACAGAAGCCAGCACTTCAGGGTTAGGAGGGATCTCTATGGTCCTCTAGCCCAAACCATATCCACTGGCCAGCAAACAATCAGCAAGTATATGCCAAATTCCTATTATGTGAGAATCAATGTCCCCCAGTGGTTAGATCTGTGGCCTCCCACTCAGGGAGGACTGGCCCAGTAGCTGCCTCTGATGTCCTCACTGTGTTGACCCTGGATTAGGTGACAGCTAATACCCCAGCAGCTCCAAATCCCTGATCCCATGCACAACTATGAGGAAATGCAACATTTATACTAAGTACATTCTCCATGGGTTTGGTGGAGGGAACCCCTTGAGCAGCTGGGGGGATCAGGAGAGGCCTGCTGGAGAAGGTGGCACCTGAGCTGAGTTCCAAAGGAAGCTCAGAATTCTAAGAGGCAGAAGGGTGGAAGGAGAGCATTGTGGGCATGGGAGGCTGGATCGGAGAGGGCAGAGACTGACAGTAAGAGGCTAGGGAGGGGCCATCGTGGAGGCTAGGGGAGCAGGGAAATGGTTCACATCTGCTTTGTTTCCGGGTCTTCGCTTCCACAAAAAGGCCTGCTGTGGATATCTGTGTTTCTGGGCTCTATCTCTGGCTGGCTCGGCATGAATACTAGCCATAAATCTCTGGCCCAAGGTGAGGGGCATTTTACTCCATCTTAAGCTAATGCCGAATTTCAGTCTCCATTTGGAGGCCTTCTCCTGGGAGCAGCCCAGCCCCTCCCATTATTGGGGGTTAGGAAGATTTTCAAAGTTGAACTTAAATAGTAGACTTTTTACAATTCTATCTGGGAAAAGTCAAATCAGTCTAATCTCTTATCTACTAGATGGTCCTTTGAATCCTGGAAGGTGGCTCTCAGGTCCACCCTCAGGTCACACGGCCCCAGTTCTGGTATGACTTGAGGGGCCCTCATCATCCTGCTGTCTTCCTCTGGACAACTTTCAGCTTATCACCCTCCATTTTTGGAAAAAATTTTTTTCAAATAATAATCATTTATTTTCCTTCTTTTCCACTCTCCTCTGCTCCATTGAAAAAGAAGAAAAGTTGAAGCTCTCTTTTTTTTTCTGGAGGGGGGAGGGTAGGGCAACTGGGGTTAAGTGACTTGCCCAAGGTGGGGTATTAAGTGTCTGAAGCTGCATTTGAACTCAGATCCTCCTAACTCCAGAGCCCATGCTCTATTCACTGCGCCATCCAGCGGCCCCTGGTCAAAGCAAATTAACAAATACATATAGTCAAGCAAAATCCATTTCCACATTGACCATATCCATAAACATCTGTCTTCTTCTGCATCTACAATCCATCTCTGCCAGGAGATGAGCAACAGGCTTCAGAATCAGTCCTTGAGAACTGAGATTGGTTGTTGTCCCCACCAGAGTTCTTAAGTACTTCAAAGCTGTTTATCTTTGTAACGTTGTTGCAGTCTATAAACTGTTCTCCTGGTTCTGCTCCCTTTGGTCTGCATCAGCTACGTGAGTCTTCCCAGGCTTCTCTGAAACTACCTCATCATTTCTTATGATGCATCATCTTCCACAACATTAACCTATCAGCCTTCCCTCACTGGGTGGGTGCCTCCTTATTTCCAGTTCCAGTTCTTTGCTACAACTCTCCCCAAAACATACACATGCACACACACGCATGCACATACATGCACACACACGTGCACGCACACATACACGCATGCACCCAGCTTCCATAATTTTTTTTTGTACAGAAGAATTATTTTCCTCTTTCTTCCATCTCTCTCAGGCATAGGCTGATCAGTGGTATTCCTGGGTCAAAGGGTATATGCCCAGGTTTGTAGTTCCAAATCTCTTTCCGGGACCCAGCTCCAGCAATCCTGCAGTCCATTTCTATCGCTGATCAAGTCCCCGCTGTGTGCCAGGCCCCATGCTAAATGCTTTCCCAATAGCATCACATTGGAACCTCACAACAAGCCTTGTAGGCAGGTCCTGGTATTACTTTCATCTTGCAGTTAGGGAAACTGAGGCAGAGGCCAAGGGATTTACCCAAAGAGGACGACAACACATAAGGCCTGTTTCCGCAAACCTCCCCAACAATGGTCATTTTCCTTCAAAACAAAAAATCATTGCCAATCCAAAGGGTGTGGAATATCAACCTCCTTCTTGAGCTATGGCCCCTGGAATGGACTCCAGTCCCTTTGAGGTGGTCTGACTCTGTCCTGTTCATAGGGGGGCTGCCTTTATCTGTGCTGAGTCAGACCAAGAAGGGCGCAGGGAGGGCAGCAGCAATGGAGGAGTCCCCTCTGGCTCGATGCTCTGGCAAATTCACTCTGTGGGGCCATACACACACCAGGCCCACAAAGACAGCTGCCATTTGACCCAGGGGGCTTTCTGGGCTTGTCTGACCTGCTTTGGGATAAGCATCTACCCATCCCAGCCTCCAAGTCTAATGTCCCAAGGGTCAAGCCCATGAAGCCAGTGGCTCCAGGGAAGGGGGAAGGCCTGAGTGGGAGTGATGCTGGAAATTTCCAGTTGTTTGGGGGACTGAGGAGGGGCAAAGTCTAAGGCTACCGTGCCATAAAAGGAGGGCTGCAAAGACTCAGCTGGCTGGCTTGTGCTCTTTGGATGGCCACGTCGACAGCTGCAGCCTGCTTCTGGACATCTGACTTTACCTCCTGGAAACCTTTATCTTCCCTCTGACTTCCCTTCCCAGGCCCCACCCCCAATACACTCAGGAAGCCGTTAGGAGGTGGCTCACATTCCCTGCCCTGAACTTTGGCCGCTGTCAGGATGTTGACTTGACCGTATGGACCAGTGCCTTTCTGATTGATGTCGGTCACCCAGTCACCCAAGCGAAGTGGTTGCTCCCAAATTAGAAACAGGTGTCCAGGCCTGGGGCCAACATGGCAGGTGACCAGGCCCTGACAGGTGAGAGGGAAAATGTTAAAGTTCCAACACCAGCCCTCTCACGGCACTGAGGTAAGAGGCTCATGAACAGAGTTGTGTATGCTGTCAGACCTGTTCTCTGTAGAAGCTGGTGGTGCCCAGGGGCTTTTCTTTGCTCCCAGGGGTGTGTATGTGTGTGTGTGCACATGCGTACACATTTGAGTGTGTGTACATGCCCACTCATATTTATACACATATAGACTCTGTGTGTGTGTGTTATAGACTATACACACCTGCACAGGAATGACCTTGTTGTGAGAACGGTGATGCCAATGACTGGATGACCCCAGGGCCTTCCAGTTCTAGATCTGAGAGTCCAGCCATTAAGTATTTGTCAAGCAGGAGCCAAGCCCTGACCTTTCCTGCTGATCAGCCACCCAGGACTAGGGACAAGTTTCAGAGGGATGCTAATTGCAAGAAGGAAGGAAGCTGTCCAAGATGTGTCGATTCAGTCACCACTTGTGACACACCTACTGTGTACAAGGCCTATTGACCTGTGAAACAGCACAAAGCAGGCAGATGGCCGCACCATGAGCAAGAGTAAGGGCTGAGCAGGAGACTTCCCAGTGCATACAACAAGTTCCTACTGTGCGCAGCCCTGCAAGGCGTCCTAGCCTAGGGGAAGAGAGCCAAGAGAAAAACAATCCTGGCCCCTAGTATTCCCAACTGGCATGGAAAGAGGAAAAGGACAGTTCCTGGCCCATTGGCTAAACCCCACACAGGAGATTTACAGAAAGCAGTGGATGGGGATTGCTTAGGTTCGCAGCGTGCTGAGGTGACAGTGTAGACTCGTGCAGATAGTAACCTCAGAGGAGGTTGGGAGCGGAGTAGGAAGAAGGTGAGACTTTGGTCTCCCAGCCCCTGAGATGTCCTGAAGGTCACCACCACCTCTTGCAGCCAGGCCGGCCCGCCAGGCACTCTCAAAGGTCCAGGCTAATCTTCACAACTGAGTGCAAATAAGCAGTCTTGCCCCTTTGACCCCTTCTTTGTCTTGTCCGATCGCAGACCATCAGACCTGGATGGACCCTAGAGGTCCTCCTCCAACCTCGTCATTTTACAGATGAGGAAACTGAGGGCCAGAGAGTCGAAGGGGCTTGTCCAGGGTCACACAGTGAGAAAGAGCCAGGACACGTCCAAACAGATACATAACAAATTACATTAATATAGACATATAATAAATAATCATGACATCTACATATCCCTTTAAGGTTGGCAAAGTGCTTTAACTTAGGTTATACCGTGTGATTCCTGCAACAACCTGGGAGGAAAAGGAGCAGTCAATCAACAAGGGGACACTTATTAAGCTCCTCCCATTTGCCAGGCCCTGTGTGAAGAGATGAAGATACTAAGGCAAAAATCAGTCACCAGGTTCAAGTAGCTCCGGTCTAGCGGGGACACAAGCAAGACAATAACGCACAAACAAGCCGAGAAGGGCGAGACCGGAGGCAGGTGTCACTGGGAAGGCTTCCTGGAGAAGGCGGAGGTTTGGCCGGGACTGGAAGGGAGCAGGGGAGTCAGGAGGCGGAGGTGAGGAGGGAAGCGTCCCAGGCACCCGGCCAGAGACTGAGCCTGGAGACGAGAGATGAAGTGTGTGTGCGTGAGCAGCAGCCAGGAGGCCGGGGTCATGGACCGAAAAGTGTGGTTGGGGGACAGACTGGAAGCGGGGGCGGGGCATGAAAGACTCTGAACGTCAAACGGGGTTTTCTAGTTGATCCTAGGGGTGACAGGGAGTGCCTGGAGATTACTGATATGGAGCATGGCATGATCACATTTTCACAACTGAGGGAGAATGGACTGGAGTGGAGAGAGATCACTAGGAGGCCACTTACAGGTGTGGAAATTGAGGCTGAGAAAGGTTCAGTGACAGGCCCAGGTTCACATAGAAAATATCTGAAGCAAGATTTGAACTCAGGTTCTCCTGACTCCGAGTGTGCCACCTCTCACACAGGTGCTTCAGGCGTCATCACTTACATTTTACAGATGGAAAAACAGGTTCCGAGAAGGGAAGCGACACCTTGGGAGTTTCAGAGACGGGGAGGGAACCTAGAGTCGAAAGGACTAGGTTTTCAGCTCCGCCTCCGACACTAACTGTGCGATCCGGGGCGAATCTCCGAACCACTCTGCATTTCAGCTTCTTCTTCGGCGACAGCTGAAAGCGCAACGCGCCAAACTCGACAGGGATGCATGCGCAGCGCCGCGCGGACCTTTTGGTAGCCCTCTGGCCGTACTGTCTTTGCCCTTCTTTCTGGCCTCCCCCAGCTTCGCGGGTGCCCGCTCCAGGGGAAGGCGATGGGGGTAGAGCGCAAAGGGCGGCGGTATGCTTTCGGTGAGCTCTGGCGCCCGAGGTTTGAAGCAAAGCCAGGCGGAGAAAGCTGGAGAAAGAAAGGTCTCTTGTCAGAAGGAGGGCGGGGCCCCAGCCCTTCTTGTCCCCTAGGCTGCGTGTGCGCTGGCCCCGCCGTGCCAAGGGGAGCTGGGCCGAGCAGCTGGGACCGACGGCAAACAGAAGCAGAGAGAGGGCTGTGCGTGAATGCCAGGCTTGTGCCCCAGCGAGCCCAGCTGGAAGGGGTAGAGAAGGCAGTGCCCCAGAGAAGCTCCGAAGCTTGGGCTTGGGCGGTCTGAAATTCGCTGGGCACCAGAACCCCACCAAGGCCAAGAAAAGGCTGGGACTCAGGCCTCCTGACCCCACGTCTAGCATGGCGGGGGTGCCCCTTCCCCCTCTCCGGAGCCCCAGCTCTAAGATGCCATCTGGCAAAGCTCAGAGCTCACCCCTGACCTGGGCAAGGGGCTAACGCCCACATCCACAGCTGGCCTAGACATAGGCGGAATACGTGGCTGTCCGTAGCCTCAGGTTCAAACGACAGAAAGGGGCTCCCAAATCTTTCCCTGCTTCCTGAAATTCTGGCTCCTCAGACTAAGGAATTTCCTCCAGAAGCCCCTGCCGTGTTCACACACATGAGCTTCAGAGATTGGTGGCCGTGACTGGATTGGGTACTAGAGGTGGGACCAGGAAGACCAAGGATTCAAATCCTGCCTTAGACAAGCCTCTTAAACTCAGCCTCAGTTTCCCCATCTGTCAGACAGGAATAATGATGATTGTTAAATTTTTCAGCCTCCTAATTCCACTCCTGAGGTACTTCTTGGAGCCTCCATTTTGGGGACCATCCCTGACTCTCCCAATCTGGTTTCATCCCCCATCTCTCCAGTCCTTCCTCCTTCCCTGTCCCCCAGCTTTGCGGCCCTTTTTATGGACTAGGATCCCATCTGGCAACCAGTGCTGGTGAGGCCACAGCCCAGAAAGGAGAGTCCTGGGCTCTATCCAACATCAGGACCTGGCAAGGTGCTCTGCCTCTGCCCCCCAAGAACCCCAGGACCTTCCCTCTGCCTCTAGCTCAGCCCGATGCCTGTGCTGGGCTCTGACAACCCTTCCAGTACCTCTCAAACAGGACTCAGAAACCAGGCAGCAGTCCCTCTGGTCTCTGAGCAGAGGAGCCCCAGCCCCTGCACAGGAAGTGAGGAAACCCTCCCCTGTCTTTCTGGGAGATCCTGGGGGCCAAGGTACAGATTCTAGGAAAGGGGCAAGGGCCCCTCGGCCCTAGGACAGGCTGTGCTGTTCTCTTCCTTCCCTTCTGTTCCCTGCAGCAGTCTGGAAGGGCCCTTGGTCTGCTCGCCATCCCATGGACCTGTTCCCTGGCCCCACCTCCTCCACTCCCAACACCAGAGCCACCTTCCTAGGCACTGCATGTTCTTGGCCTCTCCCTCCCATCCCCCTTGCCCCCCCCACCAAACTCCCTACCCCCACCCCACTCCTACCACCATGCAGGAGGCCCAGAGTGTCCAGGGCTGGGGAAAGGGCAGGGCAGGAGCTGGAGAGGAAGAGGGGAGGCCCTCCCAGGTCCCCTCTAGCCTGTCTGAGCCCAGGATCCCTCCCTCTCCAAAGGGAGCAGACCCTGGCATCTGACGCATATGGGAACTGAGGCCCATAGAGAGAAAAGAAAGTGCCAGGGGCTGAGGCCAGCCAGCCCATTTTACAGATTTCAGAGGAGGGATTGGAACCCAGGTTCTCCACTTCTGACTCCAGTGTTTTCACACACACACACATACACACACACACACACTATTTAGGATTGTATGTATCTCCGCTGGACAGAGGAGACCAGTGAATGTCACCCAAAGGTCACCCTGAGAGTGAACTGCCTGCAGCCCCAGAGTCCCCCTCATGGTCCCCTTTGGATGCTTCCCCCCCCTCCTTTGCAGCCTTTCGCCAGCCAAGGTGAACGCCTGAGCACAGGCACGCCGGAGGACTCACACACTCACAAAAATGACACACACGTACACACTCACTAACATAAGTACTCACACACACAAACACGTACACACTCACTAACACACATACCTCACAACTCACTTATACACACAAACACTTGCACACACATGCACACTCATACACACATAGACATATCACACACTCACTAACATGCACACTCACACAGTCATGCACACATACACGCACCTCATACACTCATTTATACACACAAACACTTGTACACACACGCACATACATGTACACACAAAGTTGGGAGGTCATAGCAGGGCCGGAGAGGGGCAAGGAATGGGGGGCAGCTGCCTCAGACCTTGGGTCTCATTTTTCTGGGCCCAGCTCTCCCTCCCAGCAGGCAGACCGTCCTCCTCCAAAGGCTGGGAGTGCTTGCCATCTCCTGGAGATAGACAGTAAAGACCAGCCCAGACCAGCCCCAAAGGGTCCCTGGATGCTCTGGGCAGAAGACTCTATGAGGAGGCAGAGTCAGCAAGGGACATAAAGGCTTTCGGGAAGAAAGCCCAGCCTTGTTTGACCACCTATAACAAACATGCCTCTGTGTGTGTGTGAGTGTGTGTGTCTATGTGTGTATACGTGTGAGTATGTGTGTGTGTGTGTGAGTGTGTGTGTGTGTGTGTGTGAGTATATGTGTCTGTGTGTGAGTGTGTGTCTGTGTATGTATGTGTGTTTCTGTGTGTGTGTGTGTGTGTGTGTGTGTGCGCACCAGGCCCTATCTTTCCTTTTCCTGCTCTCTGCCTGACAGACACAGAGGACAACCAGCAAACATTTATTAAGGGTCCAAGCCATAGAACCATGGTTTTGGTGTGGAAGGGACTTGGGAGGCTGACACCTTCACTTTATAGGTGAAGACACTGAGGTTCAGGAAGGTTGAGGGCTGACCACCCGGCATCGTGCCAGGCACTACAAAGACAGACATGAAGCCTTTGCCCTCAAGGAGTCAGGGTCAAGAGGGAGGCAGGAAGACCACACACGCATAAGTGATACAAAGCGTGTAACAAGGGAAAGGGAAGATAATTTCAGGGGGGCAGGAGAAACCCCGGATTGTCCTGTGGCTCTTCTTTGAGCCCTGATCTTCCCTACCTGGTGCTCCAGTCTTTCCCTTCAAATCCTCTCCCTTCCCAGCATTCCAGTTACTGCTCAGGGCACCACCCCCTCCTTGTCATACCAGCCCCAGCCGAGGTGTCCTCATCCCATCTGCCCTTGGGCCCACCCGCTCTTGGACGGTGAGAAGGATCTCATCAGTGGAACAGCTTGACCGGAAGGAGACACTTTGCCCAAATGAGACCTTACCTTCTTTTCTTGGTGGGGATTCCCAGGCTTATCGTGTTTGTTAGTTGTCCTGGCTACCTATGTGCTTTGTACCTCGGCTTTTCTTTCTTTTTTTGGGGGGGGGGAAGACAAGGCAATTAGGGTTAAGTGACTTGCCCAAGGTCACACGGCTAGTTTTTGTGTCAAGTATCTGAGGCCGGATTTGAACTCAGGTCCTTCTGACTCTGGGGCTGGTGCTCTACTCACTGCGCCACCAAGCCGCCCTGTGCTTTTCTGCTAGCGCACTTCTTATATATAATCATTCTTCCCATTGATACTGTGCACATTGGTGGGAGGCAGCACCCTGCCTTGCACAATGCCATTTCAATGAATGTCTTTGCTTCGAGTTAATTGTGTTACAAAAGTGACTTGCTGTTCTACATAAGGTCTCTGGTGGGGGCTGCGGACTAAAATCTTCAGAGTGTAAGCCCATAGCGTACTTTGGATTTAGGGTAGTTATCTCCCTATGAGTGTGACTCAGGGACTGGCCCCACAGGAGGTGCTACAGACATTACTTCAAATTATATGTGAAAATACAAGGCCATTTTTCTTTGGAGGTGTGGAACACCACCAGTTAGGAGAGGGGCGCTTCAGCAAAGTCCTCATGTCTGAAGTCACTAGATTATGACGGATGGAGAAGAAAGCAAAACTCCATCCACTTTGCCACATCTTGTTGTATCTGCCAGGGCCCTGGGAGCTGAAATGGGCAGAAATGATAACATTGAGCTTGCAGAGAAGAGGGGATTGGGGGTGGCTAGGTGGCACAGTGAGGGGCTGGCTTGGTGACACAGTGAATGGAGCACCAGCCCTGGAGTCAGGAGGATCTGAGTTCAAATCCTGCCTCAGACACTTAACACTTACTAGCCATGTGACCTCGGGCCGTGGAATGGCTTGGCAGAGACTTCCCATAAGTGAGAGAGCCACAGAATGCCCTAGCAGAGACTTGGTCTAGGTGAGAGTGCCTTAGGATAGCTTAGCAGAGACTTGCTCTGTAAGAGTCTAT
>CM053601.1:189991855-190021225 GCA_028646575.1 Pseudocheirus occidentalis | reverse complement strand
TAGGATAGCTTAGCAGAGACTTGCTCTGTAAGAGTCTATCCCATATCTTTCAATAAACTTTACTTTTTCTTTGGCTAAGAAGACTTGAGTGGAATTCTTTCAGCAGGACCCAGTGTGTTGGTATTTTGGGGTCTCAAGCAGCCCTGACTCTCTTTGGGCACCTCTTCATTTTTATGGTTAACTCCAATTGCCCTGTCTTCCCCCCCCCACTTCAAAAAGACAAAACAAAACAAAAAAACCAGAGCAGAGGGGATCGGCCAGACTGAACATCAAAAGGCTCAGGATCTTCTTGCAGATGGATGTCACTATGACCCTGGCAAGAGTGTCCCCAGCCAACCCTTCCTGTTTCCCAAGCACTGTTTAGGGGTTGTCCAAGGCATGGTTATCCCTGGGAGCCAGCCCAGGTTCCAGGACTAGGGAAGGACCTTCTTTGTGCTGGGGGATACAACCACCAGAATAGGGAGGTCCTGCCACAGTAAGCGCTGTCCAATTAAATCCAAGAAGCATTTATTAAGCACCAACTGTGTGCAGTGCCCTGGAGATGCAGAGACAAAAATGAAGACAGTCCCTGCCCTCGAGGAACTTACATTCTTCTGGGGAGGGGAAAAACAAAATATATGCAGAGAATTAAATAGAAGATTTGGGGACGTGGAGAGTGTAGTACCGACCTTTGAGAGCCCCACGAGGGGGAGGACTTGGCATCTACTACGTGCCAGTCTAACGGAAGAGACAATGTGAAAACATCTATATGGACCAGACATGGGGCAGGGGGCAGAGCGCCTGACCTAGAGTCAGGAAGATTCATTGTCCTGAGTTCAAATCTGGGCTCAGACACATGTGACACTGGGCAAGTCACTTCACCCTGTTTGCCTCAGTTGCCTCATCTGTAAAAAGAGCTGGAGAAAGAGAGGGCCAACCCTCTAGAACCTCTGTCAAGAAAACTCCAAATGGGGTCCCAGGGAGTCTGACAGGACAGAAAAGAAGGAGCCACAACAAATCAAGAACAACGTGGGAGGCTCCATGATCAGGAGGGAGTAGGGAAGGCTGCTGGTAAAAGACGGGATTTTGGCTGGGACTCGGAGGAAGCCAGGACAAAACGTTTCTGAAGCCCTTCCCATGTGCCTGGCTCCGTGCAAAGCACTGCAGTGGCAGCTTCTCCTCCAAAAGGACGCGGCATGAAGCGGGTGAGGATGGGGAGGCGGAGCGCCCCGAGAGTGAGCAGAAAGCGGGTGAAGCGGTGGCGGGGTCCCTGGCGGCTCTCCAGAGGCTGCTGAGTGCAAGAATCCGAGAAATCCGCTAGGACTGAGTGACCAGTGAGAGAGGGAGTCCTGTCAGGTCGGGAACATTTGCACCTGCAGACATTCTCCACCTAGCTGTCCGCACCGGTACTTCCAGTGTCCTCTGTATGTACTCCTTCTTCTAAACGATACTATGCACGTCGGGGGGAGGCAGCACCCTGACTTGCACAATGCCATTTCTACACCTGTTTAGCCATCCCTACCCCCCCCCCCAGGCTCTTCCATTCCAGGAACTCCAGGAATCAGGATCCTCAGCCCCTTCCACCCCTAGGAAGGAAATGTTCCACATTACATCAATATTTGTTTCATTATATTAAAATGTCCCTTTGTCACATCTCCCCAAACTCTCAGCACAGGCTTGGATGCATAAAAGATGTATAATAAATACCTACTGGCTAATTATGTAATGTGTGTCCTGGTTCCACTCTGAGCCAAGCAATTAAATAGAGCATTTGCACTATAGCAAGGATCTGTCGGCTGAAGCTTTGCCACAGGGTGCCAAAATTGGGAGGGTGATTCTATTCCTTCAGCAGGTAGGAACAACTCAACTTGGCACCTCGCTGGCAAGAATTCAAGGTAAAATTCCAAGCGGGGTCTCCCCTGCCCTCTTGGCCCACCCCTCAGAAGGCCCCAAGATGTCCATCCATCACTATTTCCCTCCCCTATAGAACAGTGTCTGGGGGTCTTGTGCCCCAAAGTCTAAACACTTTTCCTTTGATCCTCCCTCTAAAGGAACTTTTCTGTGTTCTGGGATGTTTTGTGGGTCTTCATGAGGATAAGAATAATTTCCAATTTGTCTGCTTGTCTTCTTGGTCCTGAAAGTCTTAGCAATGTCCGTTTTCCATCATTGAGTATTTCAGCTGGGTGGGCAGCTTTTCTCCTTCAGGTATCCTACCCCTTGCTGGAGAAGTTGCCCCAGGGGCTAAAGCAATCTTTAGGCTAAAACCCTTCCCAAACCCAATGATTACAGGGTACTTTAAGCACTCAACCCTCCAAGCAAGCCGCCTCCCAGCTATGACATTCCAGCTCCTGCCTTCATTTTTTAAAAAGTAATTTGTTTTCAATGAACAAAATTTCAATGAACAAAAAATCTGCAAGGGGCAGGCACATATGGGCTGGGCCAGCCCATCAGGAAGGGCACCACCTTCAGGAGCTGCAAGGGCAAACACATAGGGCAAGGGGCCAGGTGGATAGTTAAAGATTAACTCCCCCACTTACCCCCACTGTTTGTGGCTAGAACACAAACACCACATAACATAAACACCCCCCCAAACTGGGCTGGGCATTTGGGGGTGGGGTGAGAGGCCGTTTCATACCCCATCACAGAAGCTGGAGTCCCAGAGAATATGCTGGACTTGGAATCAGAAAGTCCTCAGGTCATGGTCCCCCTTTACCATTTCCTAGCTCTGAGACCCCAGGCAAGCAATTTATGGTCTCTGTGCCTCAGTCTCCTTCTCAGTCAAATGAGGGGTTAGACTAGATGGTTTCTTGAGACCTCATCCATTTTCTGATTCTAGTCCAACCTGTATCTGAGCAGTTATCCCTGATGAGAAATCCTACAGGCTCCCCCAGTGACGGGGAACTCATTACTTCCCCAAGAAGCCCATTTCTTTTTTGGGCCAGTCTGAGTTTTCCCTTTCAACAAGCCTGTATCTATCTTTCTGCACACTCAGCCAGTGCTCCTGAGTGCCCTGCTGTCTGTCCAGGTCCCAAATCACGGGTTGCCCCCAGCCTTGGAGCAGAAGACAAGGTAAATGGCCAGGAGTTGCTTGTGGACAGTGGTCAGCAGTTGTTGTGGCTTTTGAAAAACTTTTACCAGACCTTTGATTTCACTGATAGGAGCACCAGGTGACAACCCCTGCACCAATGGAGGCCAGCACCTTTTCTGTCATTTATCACTTTGAGTCCAAATGACTTGCCCAAGTTCACACAGACAGGAGAGCAGAGGCTGGGTCTCTCTGACTCCAAAGTCAGCTCAGTTCGTTATGATGCCCTGCCTCTCGCTTGGCACAAAGTGGACACCTAGGACTTGTTTGTTGACTATTTTGAGTTAACTTGGGCAGAGACCTCCCCACCTCATCTCCTGGGCAGTGTTGATCCCAGCTCCTGAGGAATCAATCACTCCTGCTAGCCTCCGTGGTGGAGACATCTGGTCTGCCACCCCCAGTCCTTGGGGTAAGGGCTCCAGGGCAGCTCATTGTGGGACCCAGGGAGGCATATAATGCCGACCCTACCCCAAAGCAACCATAAGACAGGTGTCAGGATGAGGGCTCAGCATCTCCTGCTTCCCAGGTTGATCAAATCCTCTCCCTCCTTATGGACCTGAGGTGCTGAAAGCCATACTGGGTCAGAAAGGTGGCCCTGGCAGAATTCAGTGGCCCAGGCACTTCCTATTGGACCCACTGCTGATGGTCACGCGCTTCTCTTCACCCCCAGCCACACTCTGCACTCCTTGAGCCTGCTCTGGTACCCTCCCCACCCTCTACCTTTTCTCTTGTATGCTGTCTCCCCACTTAGACTGATGGAAAGCTGACATTGCCAAGACTGTGTGAACAGGGATTATCCCCTGCTTCTTTTTGAGTCCCTGGTGCTTAGCATAGAGCTGGACACATACAAGGTGGTTGACAAATGTTGACTGACTCTTTCAGAATGTATCAGAACCTCCCTCCTCAATGCAATCTCTGATCACTCAGCAGCAATCAGCTTTCCACTCTATTACACAGAGGGATGATACCCATTGCCAAGATAGTGGCAACTGTCTGGAGGTTCAATTCGATTCAGCCAATACTTGTGAACTATATGCTTTGTGCCAGGCGACATTCTGGGAGCTGGGGAGATAGTGATTGAGATGAATGTAGGGGATTTCCAGGTGAGGAAACTCCCTCTTTAGGGTAGAATAACAGAGCCCAAGCCAGAATGTTATTGTTGTCAGTGATACAGAAGGACAAATCTTTCTCTCAAAGGCAAGGACTTTCCAACCCAGATCACCCTCCTGACCTGGACGCATAATGTAGTAGTGATGGGGTCAGGTTGGGAAGGGATGGTTTAAGTATCCAGTCCCACCTAAGGCAGAGCAGCTACTAATGTCCACATTCCGTCATGACAATAATTTCATTCTGCAAAGGACAAAGAATTGGAGGAGACCTGCCATCCTGGGGTGAATTCCCACCAAAGGGGAGCTAGAAGTGGAGGGAACCTTGAAGGAAATTGGTGCCTCCATCTTAGAGTGTGTGGTAGGAGAGAGGATGGGCATGCAGCCCAGGGCACAGATTGCACAGGGCTCAGGGGGTAGACAGGCAGGCTGTCTACCAGGGACCAAAGTTCTTCAGGGTGAGAAGTGAGCACTTGGGATTGGTGAGGGTGGGAGGGACTCTTGTCATGAATGAAATTCAGAAAACACAAAAATAAACATTTTGGATAAAGAAGCAAAGGAAGAATTGTGAGGAGGGCTAGATATCAACCTAGTGTTTTTAAAATAACAGAAAATGGAGGTAAGGGTTGAGAAGGATGTAAAGTTTTGGGGTCTGAGAGGCCAAAATGGGCAAGGGATGAGGACAGCTAAAGAAAACAAGAAGATTTGGTTCTGTCCTTGAGCATATTAGAAGAGCCACATCAAGGAAGAAGCAGATGAAACATATCCTAGGGCATAGAAAGATGGGCAGATGGGGTGGGGTGGCCTTTCACAAGGTTGTAAAGAGGGACTGAGAAAGGGAAAGCCTGGAGCAGTTAACAGAGGCTCTTCCCTGACCAATTCCTGGTAAAATTCTAGAATGTATTGCCAAAGAGATAAAAAAGGAAAATTGTGAATCACATTTTGGACATTTTAATCATCCCATTTCTTTGAGGAAATTCTACCCTCCAGTCCCCCTGCTCCCACCCCAGCCAAGCTAGACATACCTCAGACAGACTGAAGTACAATGAGTTAGAGTCAGGAACTGATGGGACAGCTGGACCCAAAGAGTAGTCAGTGAACATTTTTAAAGTGCCTACTATGTGCCAAGTGATCACGAATGGGTTAATGTCTGTTTGTACTGGGGTCTGGCCTTGGGCTGTTGAAAATGGTTGATGACTTGGACAGATACTGGTGACAAAAAACTAAGATAAAACCGATAATTCTGCAGATAAAGGAGAGAGCCAAGATTTCAAACACTCTCAACTGGGACACCACTGACCTGGCTCCTAGAATTGAAATGCTCAGGGATAAATGTCAAGGCAAGCATTTGGGTTCAAGAACTCAGTGGCCCAAGCACAAGATGAGGGAGGTGTGGAAAGCATCAACTTCATCAGAAAGAGATCTGGGAGTTCCCAGAGACTAGATGTGTGAGTCCACATGTGAGAGGGCAGAGAATGGGACCTTGGCTCCGCTGGGTCATGGTCAGTCCCTCTGTTCTGGTCAGGCCACCTCTGGAAGATGTGGCTCAGCTCTGGAAACATTTTAGGAAGGATGTGGAGCAGCTGGAGGCTGTCTGGAGAAGGCAGGTCGGTGAAGGGTCTTGTGAACCTGACCCAGGAGAAATGGTGTTTGCACATGATGACTATTGTCAAGTATTTGAAGGGCTGTCTTCTGAGAAGGGATTAAAGCCTTCCAGGTGGATGGAACTGGGAGCATTTGGGGGATGGGGTGGATCGCCGGAGAAGTAGATTTAGGCTGGATTTAAGGAGGAATGTTCCTGCCGTCAGAGCTGCCCCAGAATAGTGAGTGCCCTCTTACTGGGGGCCTTCGGGCAAAGGCTGGATGGCCACTTGTCTTCGAGTTTACAGGAAAGTCTTCATACCCTGCCCTTGAAAACGAAGGTCCTTGGCTTCTGTCTGCACATGGTGCCTGCCCACTAGTGCCAATGCTGGGGGGCAGGAGGAGGCAATCCTTTGGAAGGAATCAGGGACTATGATTCCCTAACCAAGGAAAGCAAAGCAGAAGGCAATGCAGTTCTATAAACAATAGACAAAAGATAAACTGATCTAGACGGACATGCCATCTCAACAATGAGTTCCCACAGGGTGCAAAATAAATCAGCTTCATTTCATGGCACAGGGAGAACAACTCTGGAGTTGGTGTCCAAGTCCCTGCATTCAAATCCCATCTCTGGTGCTCACTGGGTGACATTAGGAAAACCCCTTCCTTTGTGTGGGCCTCTCTTTCCTCATCTGTAAGACACAGGGGTCTAGAGCTCCCAGCTCTAGAGCCTGGATCCTCCAAAAGCACTTATTAAGGTGAGCTCTTCTGCCAAGTCCAATTGCTTCCCATTTGTACCAAGCAGGAAGCCTTTCTTGGTCCCCTTTAAAGGTGGCACCTTCCCTGTGATTCTCTCCCATGCAGTCTGCCCATGGCGTGTTTTTACCTGTTGTCTCTCCTCTGAGACCATGAGCTCTGTGAGGTCAGGGCTTGTTTTTTGCCTGTTTGGCATCCTAGCACACAGTGGTGCTTAATAAATGCTAGCTGACTATACCAGTCAGTAGCCCCCAAGTTTTCTGGTTCTGTGTACTCTCCAGTTCTTCCAGGAAGGGTCATCAACTCGTGGGAACCCCCAAGATAGTGACCATGGTTCCCAAAAGAGGTTACACAGACCACAGCATCTTTCTCAGTAAGATTGCAGGTCACTGTGGGCCCAGCTCTGTTGTGAGCATAGACCATGATGGAGACATAGCAGCCTTACACTCCCCTTCCTTTTGCTTAATCTCAGAAATTGCCAATGAAGGGGAATGGGGGCGGCCCTTTGCCCCTGGGGCCAGAGGCAGGTGCCTTCCAGAATCAGCCCTCCCGAGGCCAAGCTCTGTGTTTTGGGACCAGGGACCCTCCTTCATGCTTCCCAGCAAAGCTCCAGGAAGCGATTTCTCGGTGCCTGGCACTGAGGCCAACTGTCCTGGGCAGGGCCCTCAAAAGTCTATTCTTTGCAGACAGCTCATAACTTTTCCAAACCCATCAGAGTCAGAGGCAATCTAAGGGATCAGAAAGCTTTATGATTCCAGCACTTCTCCTGGGCCCCTCATCACTGGCTCTGGGGGCAGGTTACAGGAGACTTTCCAGTCCCTAGACAGCCTGGGGAGGGGCTTCTCCAAGTCTGGCAAGCACGAAAGCCAGCTAGAAGCTTTTGCAGCTGCCCTCCTCTTTCTAAGGGGAGTACTTCCCAAAAGGGCATTTGATCAGGGGATGCCCTTGACTTCCTATGGCCCTCAGTTCAGGGTATCAGAATGAGGCCCCCTGCAGGTGGAGGAGGAAGACTCCTCAGGGCGTTTACCCCACTCTACCCTGACTCCCATTCACAGAGCTTAACACTGTGGCCTCACCCTCTGTCCCCAAGCCACAGCTTGAATCTGGGATCACATCCAAGTGGGTACCTGTGCCCTCTAGGGATGCCTGGTCAGTGTGAATATCCATGTTATCCTAAAACTAAGTTGAGCTGAAGTCAGTCAGCATTGGGGGGCAGGGGGAGAAAGCCAAGGACAAGCCCTTGCCCCAAGATCCTGACTGAATCAACAGGGCTGCCTGGCACTAAGAAAAGCCTTGTTGGAGCACAGGCCCTCGGGTCAGAGGGCACCAGCCTGGGGGAAGATAAGGGATGGGGTGGTGCTCTGCCAGGTCTGGAGTCCCTTCCTTGGGGCCTTATGGGGCTCAAAGAATGAGGCTCTTGCATCTCAAAGAGGCTCCCCAATGCAGCAGATAGCTCCAGCTTTGGACGCAGGGGACTTCACTGGCTAGGGGACTTAGGAGTCCCTTCCTTCTCTGGACCTTATCCATGAAATAAAGGGGGTGGCCAACCCTCAATCCTATGAGGTAGCATTTGCTATCCTCTGATCAGTGCTGGACCTTGCAGGAAAGCCTCCAGAGATTACATAAGGGGGGAAGGGGGCTGAGCGGCCTGCCCCTGCCTGCTCCAGGGATGGCGTGAAAAATCCAGAGCAGCTTGATGAAAGGGAGCAGCACAGATGGGACTGTCCTAAGATGGTCTGTAGGGGAAATGACAGAGATACAAGCACAGATGCCCTCCCAGGCAAAAGGCTTAAAGGCAAGACCCAGCTCATGACAGTGCTCCAGCCCAGTTCCCCACTGCGAACAGCAGGCGGAGTCACTCCCAGCTGCACCCTCCAGGGGCCTGGCAAGGGTCAGCTGGTATCTGTGATCTGTATCTGTTTGCCTAGGAAGCTCTTGAGCCCTGGTGTGAAGTGAGCTGCAGTCACTGGGGCCAGCCACAAGCTCCATTCTGTAGATGGCCCTGGTGTAGCACAGCTCATGCCAAAGGCAGGATTTGGAAGCTAAGGGAGATACGGGGCAGACAGAGATGGGGGGCTCCTGCTCTTGCCACAGGACACAGGGGTCCATCTTGCAGGTGCCCCTTGGCTGCCCCCGTCAACCCTGAGCAGGTACCACCAGTGCAGGTAGGGGCAGGACACAGGCCATGGTTAAACACCTCCATCCTGGGACCACCTCAGAGATGGCAGAAGGGCATACCCTCCCTGGATTGACCAAGGAAGATTCCATGTATGGGTTAAGGGATGCTCTAAGAAGGTGGGCAGAGGCAGGAAGACAAGCTGGCAAGGCTCAATGTCAAACCGGGCTATGGCCTCTGCAATTTTCAGAAAGCAAGTGGCACCTGGTTAAAAAACAAAACAAAATTACCCACTACTTTTGCATGGGGGGTGGGGAAGCCAAATCTCCAGGCAAGGGAAACAACCTTCCCTACCTTTGCTGACAATATAACCCTGGATGGTACTCAGAGTTGGGGTAAGGACTTACCCAAGGTCTCCCAGTGAACAACAGATCTGAGACTCCTAAACCCAGGGCTTGTCCTGTCTCATGTGGTCAGTGACAACTAACAGCAGAACGGTGGCATTAGGGTGCTGAGACCACATGAGAGTGAGCCTCTCATCTGCTACCTGGCCCTTAGAGGTGCCTCCCTCTCCTCCTGCTTCCCAGTCCAGCCTCACCTCAGCTCATCCCACCCCACAGCCTCCTTTACCCAGAAGCCCATTCTCAGCCAACCCCCAAATCCTGAAGCCAGACTAGAGAGGGCTGAGGAGGCTGGTTAGCACAACCTCTCATTTCCCAGACCTGGAAAGTTATGTAGACAAGGGCACACAGGCATCATGTACAAGGCACAGCCAGCACTCGAACCCAAGCCCTCTCCCTCCAAATCTGCACCGTTCAGTGTCTTCATCTTGTTCTATTATATACACTATACACTGTCCAAAACGTTTTCATTTTTGAATTTATTAAAATGATTAACCTCAATACTGCAAGTCCATGTACAAAATTTTTGTAAAAAAATGTTTTTGTTTTTTTTAATGAATTGTAAAGAACTTACCTCAAATGCTGAAAAAGGCCTTTTGGCATTCATTCTTTCAGTACAAGGAATACAGAATATCTCAAAAGTATTACAACTCAGACAATTTAAACAGTCATTTGAAAAATGATTTAACATGGGATCTTGACATAGATTCCTATGATTATCTCCTAAGCTCTCACAATGTCTGAATCTTCACCCATAGTTGCATAAGCTTGAGCCAAGAGTTCTGACCTCCCGCACTCGGTCCCAGCCTGGCCCCAGCCCACGACTCTTCTCCTCCCCCCGGCCCCTCTTCCGGGCTCACAGTAGCTCAGAACCTTCTGTCCTAACATGGGAGGGTCAGACTCTCGAGATGGTGTTGCCAGTGGCTCCCGGATGCTTGTGTAGACCAACCCCTGAGAGGCAGCAAGCTACGGCACTGAGTCTTCCATCAGGGAATTGATGGTATGAGACCCGTGGGACAGAAATCTCAAAAGAGACTGACAGAAAATAAATAAGTAAAAAAAAAAAATCTCAACTTAAAAAGCAAGAAAAATGAGAAATGTAATTAAAGATCTTTTATTACTTTACAACGAAAGCTAGAACCCATGGAAGGGTGGCCCCAAGTATGCAAAGAACCAGGCCAGGCCATTCCTCTACCCTCCCCCACTCGGATCCCCCAGTGTCCCAGTCCCTGACCCAAAGGACTAGCCATGTAAAGGACAGGACATGACTGTGAGCCCCGGAGTTGTCTGCCCTCTCTGGGATACTGCCTGGCCTCCTGGGGCATGCTCTTTAGGTAATGTCCAGAAGGGCTTGAACCCCTCATGGACAGATCATCATGCTTGCAGACCAACTATGATCTGGGGGTCTAAGAAATCTATGCCCACCACCTGTAGACAAATCTGGCTGCTCCCCAAGGGCTGTGTGAAGGGCTAAACCACACAGGCAATGGGCAAGAGTAGGGAACTCTCTCCTGGGAGAATGAAAAGTAGGCCAGAAACGGAGGGTAGGAAAGCCCTTTTCTCTGGTCACCCCCTGGCATTTCAGAAGAAAGAGGGAGCCAGACGAGGTTTGCTGATTGAGGGGGGCAGACCCCGCCGGCACCTCCCCAGCCTGGCTAATCCCCTCCTACTGCTTCCTGCCGGGCCCAGGCTCGATTCTCCAGATATGTCCAGAAGGGAGCCATGGGCCTCATGACTACCCCCTGGCACAGCAGCCTTTCAAGCTCTGAGTTCAGTGTTTTTTAAGGTAATCCACAGAAATCATACAAGAGGCTGGCATCGACACCAAGTTGTAATCGAAATTGCTTTGTTCATTAAATTATTAAGAATTCATCTTCCCTCTCCTCAGTGTTTACCACAGGGCTCCTGTGGGCTGTGAGCCAGGAGGGCTCGCTGGTGCGGGGCTCCGAGGGGTGGCCTATGGCATTGGCATGAATATAGAGAAACCTTCCTGGTAAGTTCTTTTAATGTCTCATGACAAAAGTTTCTTACAACACACAAATATTTACAACATGTACAGTGTTTTCAGTCCTTTCCATTGAATCTCCAAGACAAACATTTTTATAGGGCACCACAGAACAAAAGCTGTGACTCATGTTTTTATTTCATAAACTATTATAAGTTAAAGTGAATAGATTTCTTTATATTCCTTGTAGCATTTTACAAGTGCAACAGAAAACGATGAAGAACCGAATGACGAGCTGTGGGCATGGGGTCAATGCTGCCTGGTGTCACCACATTGTTTCACAGCAAATTTTTGAAAAAATAAGCACCAATCATTCTTGCAAAGAACAATTTTATCTAAAAGTATTGAAAAGTGTTAAATACAAGGTGTTTAATTTACATAACAAGCAATAAATACACCCTATCCAAACTTCCGTTCTGCACACTGCTACCCTCGTACATATAATGTACTAAAAAGTTAGCAAACTGTCAACACCTTTGTCATCATACTTTTTTTAAAAAAAAGAAATCCGTGTGACTTCCAACCAACGGTTTGCTACAGGACCAAGGCCACCAACAGTCCATCCAGGACAGCGTACAGTGTAAAACGGACAAGACTCCAGGGAAAACACCTACCAAGTAAATCAAAGAGCCACAGGTCATTGCTGGTGATAGTAACATGTACTCGGAAACGTTACTATGCTGCTACGGTGATTCTGTGAATGACGGTTTAGTCCGATATCAAAGAGCCGGCGGCTGCTCTCGAGGGTTAAAAATCATCATGTAGCCACATCATTGTTCCCACCCCCCCATCCTGTAGGGAAAGCGGATCTCTCTGTACAATGTTCTTCGAGCCTTTATTTCACAACAGGGCATCCCCTCGACCTCAGAATTGCACGTAAGAAGGCTATTTAAAAAGTACAATAAAAAGGTGCGCCCGCCTGTCGGGCACTCGCTGTACACTCTCTACAACATGAGTTAGGTTGATAAATGAACATGGGACAAGTGCTGCACGTGGACTTTTCTGTGGGGGAATCACTGAGACTGGAATCCCGCTTCCTTCTCCCCGGCGGAGACTCTGTAGAGGCCAGAGACGCAGCTCAGGCGTTGAGCCGCAAGGACTGGTCTTCCCGTCTCCGGGAGGAAATATCAATGTCGATGGAATCCTTCCCGACGATTAGCCGCAACCGCTTGGCCGGCGGGAGGGGGATGAAGTCGTCATCCTCGTAGTCCTCGTCCTCATCTTCATCCTCGTCCTCGGTCTCCTCCGACGAGGATGACTCCTCGGCGCTCTCCTCCTCATACTGGCCGTAGTCGTCTGCGTCCACCCTTGACTCCAGTAGGGAGAGGGCCTCCTGGCAGCACAGCCCGTTCTCGCGGAGCTCCTCCGCGTAGGGGCCTCGGCTGTCTTCTTCCCGCTTGAGCTGAATCTTTAATTTGGTGGAGCTGCCACCTCCCGATCCTGAGCTAAATCCATTATTAAGCTTGGCTACATAGAGACTGTGATCTTTGTCATGGTCTTTGCTTAATTTGATGCTGATCTTTGAAGAATTCATCCCATCACTGTCTTGGTCGTTTGCCTTACTGCTGCTATCATGGCGCCTCCGGAGAGTCAATTTGGGAATCCCAGAGCTGTTTTCCAGGATTAGCTGCGCATCATACCTTGTGATGCGCCGTTTTTTTTTGCTTTTTGCAGTTCTAAAGTTGTCTTTTGTTTTGAAATGATCGGGTGTTCCCACAGAACATCCCCCTGTAGCAGCAGGAGTGCAGTCCTGGCGGCTCACCGGTCCATCCACTCTGTCCTTGGGCTCTCCGTGGTCAGAGGGAGAGCTGATGAGGTCAGGCACCGCTTCATTGCTTTCAGGGGCGTCGAGGACTGTGACAGGTTCCTCTGCTTTTGCAAACTGTTTCAAAAGTTTTCCTTGCCGTGATTTCTTTTTGGCCATGCTTATGTCATCCTTTGGAGACCTCCCCTCTCCTTTTGGGGATGTGGTTTCATGAGCCTTTTCCTGGTCATGCACTGCATGAGCGGTGGGTGGCTCCACACTGTCTGTGTCTGTGCTAGGGCCTGTGCTTGTCCAGGGGCTGGGAGAGCTGCCCAACAGGCCTGGTTCAAGGGCCGGCTCAGAGGTCTCCTTCCAATTTGTTCTCGTCCTCACTGACCTCCGAGTGATATAGGTGCAGGGTGACCCCCCATCCTGCTCAGGAGCCCCGTTCACAGGCCCCTGCCGGTGTTCTCGGGCTGCATGGCGCGTCAGGCAGCCGCTGCCCGTAGTGGCGCTTGCTGGTCCCTCGGTTGCTTTGTCCTTTTTAATGGGCAAGTTTTTGTAGAGAACCACCTTGGGCTCTTTGAGGACCAGGTTCCCCACTTCAAGCTTCCTTGAGGTGCTCTTCGGTTCTGGCCTTCTGCACTGGTTTCTTAGCTTTATCTTGGAAAGCAAAGGCTTGATGACAGGCCTTTTCAGCTTCTTTGGTAGCCTGGGGTTGTGGAGAGGAGTGAGTTTCGATGAGGTAGAGTTGGAGGCTGTGGGGATCCGTGACACCGAAGAGGATGGTCGTGTTAACGATCGGTTCTTGCTCCCCTTCTTTACACCGACAGATGATTTCCTGTTAGCCGCTGCAAAGAAAAAACCAACAGACAATCAAGAAAAGCCCAGGAAAGGGAGGACCCCACAGAGGCCAAAGGCAACGGAAACCTCTAGGCTGTGCGGGGATGGGCAACAGCTTCTGGATGGCATGAGGGTCACTGACATACATTTTCTTTCCACGAATTCCTTTTCAAAGATTTCCATTTATAAAACATCTGTTACTTTTTGAAGGAAAACTATTTCATGGTTAAACAGCTCTTATCACTAAGAATTTAGATTTCACAGTCAGCCTTTCCTTAATCTCCTAACGCCAGACCAAATGAAACCATCCTATAATTTTCACCCTCTATTTTTCTACCACGTCTCAAAACACTCTTAAAAAGGAGAAATAAAGAGAAAATAGGTGAAATTCACATACCCTCCTCAAATCTTGTTTAGTAGAAAGCAAACAGTAATGAGTCTGAATGAATCATCCAAGTAATGGCTAGTGCTACTATATGGATGATGACTGCCCAAACTGTGATGGGCAAGAAGCCACCAAAGCCCAAGACACCCAGGGCAGGCGTCAGCTCGGGTGTGGTCGGCCTACAGGAGCAGCTGGAGGAAGGTGTAAGACAAGAGAACTGAAATACAGGGGCACAAAGATGTGTCCCCTGAGAATGGGGATGGCCCTGGGGAGTGAAGGGACAGGCAGAAGTAGTGGAGCATGTTGGACACACGTGCCCTCCCTCTTTCTGGACCCTCTATGCTTGATCCTGCCCATGTGGCCAGCACCCAATCACTCCGCCCTCCCCCTTCTCCTCTGAGAACACCCTGATGCTTGAGCTCAGCAGGTCCCTGGAAGACAGGCATGTTCCCTAAGTTACTCTTTCCTATCCATCGCGTCCAGCCCAACAACCTCAAGAGATGTCAGGGCCCCCCGGCTAACAGGAGCTCAATGACTGCATTATGGAAGTGTCTATGTTTTAGACCGAGTCTAGAACAGACTTCTACCACACATTTTCCTACCACTACCCTAACCAGAGGGGATGGACCCTGTCAGTGGGCCCAAGTGTGCTGACCACACCTCTCTTTATGTATCAGTCCATTCTGTTTCCTGGGGGACCCATAATACATTCTTAGCAATAGTGACCTGTGAATCCAATGGGACAATGACCAACCTAAAGGCAATTACACTTCTGGAAAAAGTAAAAGGTGCTAGCAGGCCTAGGAGAGTGGGCTCCAAAAAGAATCCTGACAGCTGCACTCAAAGGACACAGGAGTTTTAGATGTTATCCCCTCCTATTCAACTCACCATGTGCCCTCTGTCCATACACGCATACACACACATATTCCCACACAAGGGGATACTTTTTAAAAAACAACCACTGAGAAGCAGTCAGGATCTTGGAGTGTCTCATCAAGACAGAAGAGCCCTGAGGAGGGGCTGTGAAAAGAGATCACTGCTATTCTGGCCCTGGTGTCAGGTCACTCCAGGCCGTCCATTCTCCTTAGTGGCTGGAGCTTCAAAACAGTGCCCTCTCTCCCCTCTTTTGCATGAAGTATATGAATGAATGAAAGCATTTATTAAACACACATTATATACAAAGTCCTAGGCTAAGCCCTGGGAAAATCAAGAAGTCCTGCCCTCAAGAAGCTCCCATTCCAAGGGGGAGAGATCACACATGGAGAAGGTCTCAGGTGCCAGCTGGATGGAGAAGTCCCATAGCCCTTAGGGAGCTGTAGCTGCCGAGCAGGTCTCAGGCCACTTCTTTGATACCATTTCTACTGATAAAAATCACCCCAGCTCCTGATGTTGAAACACAGGGCCAAGGACTTTGGGGGCCACAACTTTTCCTTCTGTGGCCCCTGCAGAAGCAGATCCAGGCTGTGTCTCCCCAGGGGCCACTTCCCAGGATGACCCCAGGACATGGAGGCTCAGCTTTTCAAAGGCTCTTGTGCTCAAGCCCTGGGCTGTCTTTATCAGGGTCATGAGGTCTGAGGGGAGATGGTCATCCAGGCAGGGGGAGGGGGTCTGCCATGCCCAATTCATGCTGACTCCTATTTCCCCTGGAGGGTGCCTTCCCACTCTAGGAAGGCTGGCCAGCCTCTGCCCACAGGAGTTGTTTCCCCAGACAACAGCTACAATGGCTGGACGGGACAGCAGGATGTGTAGTCTGACGGCTGCTGTCACTCCTAAGGAGTCTTGTCGGTACTCGGCATATGATGGTCAGGATTCGGGGTCCTTGTGGCATTCAGGCAGACAACCACAGAGCTCTGTGGTGATGCCAGGGCACACAGCATGACTGTGGGCTTGGAAGGGGGTGGTGACAGCTGCTGGTCAGGCAGCAGGATGGAGAACTGAGGTGTCCAAGTACATTAAAAGGTCTATAATTCTCTGAGGTTACAGGCTACATAGATGGAATTCAGTTGTGTAATAAAAGGAGCTAATATGGACAAGTACCTGTGTCAAGTGGCCCTGTAGTGCCAGCCAGCTCTCTGCGACATGCCTCTTGTCAGGGCTCTGCAGAGCCGGAGTTAAGGAAGCGCACATCTAAGTCCAGTTGGCACCAAGGGCCCCTGTCCAGATGAGGCCCTGCCTCAGCATCCATGCCCCTCTGGGCCTCACCAATGTGTTTGACTTGGGCAGACTGGGAGGGTGCCCTTGCTTTTCTCCTGGCCTTCCCTTGGGCTACAGAAAGGGAAGCAACATAAGGTCGTGGCTCCCCTGGCAACTGTCAAAGACATTAGCACAGAGAACAAGAGGAAGTTTCTCAAAAAAAAAAAAAACCCAAATGGAATCTAAAGGCTGACTTGGGTGAGGAAGCCCTTGCTCCTCATTTCCCACGGCTGCCTTCTTTGGGGGGCTCGATGCTGCCATCTGCGTTATACAGACTCTTCAACAACAGAAAGAAAGAAAACATGAAAGAAGACAACTGGCATCGCTGTTCGGTGGGATTCAGAAAACAGAAGCGAAGCAAACCAGCGAGCCTGCTTGAAGCACTGGAAGACACCAACAACTCAAGAAAGTTCCTGATCCGACCTAGAAAGTAGCCTGGCAGCAAGGGGGGCAGGGCAGCATCTTGTGCCCATTCACCACGGATTCTCAGAGAGACTCACGACAGCAGCTGGTATAACTTACAGAGTCCCTGATCCACACCAGGCCCTGGGCTAAAGGGCATAAGCTCATTTGAACTTTGCAACCACCCTGGGAGGGAGGGGCTAACATCACCCCCATTTCACATGGGGAAACTGAGGCAAACAGAATGAAGTGACCTGCCCAAGGTCACACAGCTAGTAAGTGTCTGGGGCCAGATTTGAACTCAGGAAGACGAGTTTTCTGGACTCCAGGCTCAGTACATGACCTGACTAACCCAGACCATAAAAAATTAGGAGAGAAGCAAACTAGATGCCCTCCCAAAGCTCTGGGGAGGAGACGGCTTCTTAATAAAGCAAGGCAGAGAGCCAATTATGAAAGGTAAGACCACTCTAGCCACAGGAAACTGAGAAGTTTCTGCACAAACCAATCAAGTGCCCCAAGGAGAAGAGGAGGAGACATCAAAGGAACGAGAAATGCCAAGAGCCCCACAAGGCCAAGGGTGCTGGCATCGTGGGGTCCCTGAGGCTGAAGGCGGTGGGAAGGCAGGTGCCCTGGGAACACACCCACTTTGGAAAGCCACCCACAATCAGGGGAATCGAGTAACTCTGGCATCTCTGCCCTCTGACCCAGAGGTTCTACTGCAAATCTTATACCCACAAAGGCCACGAATCTGAGGGCAGCCCCTTCTGTGGCCCAAAGAATCAAGTAGGGAATAGCACATGACGTCACAGAGGTAGGGACAGGAACAGCCAGGAGCCCAGGGTAAACAATGACCACAACCTCGGCAGGGGAATCCTTCAAAAACAATCATGAGGGAACATGGCTACACAGCAAAGACTGGAGAAAATGCACCCAGCCCGTGCCCCCCAAAGCTTCAAGGTCCATACCCATTCTACACTGTGAATGTTTTCCTGACTTTTTCAATGGATAAGTCAAGTTTGCTGAATTTTTTTTCCTTTTTTTTTCTTTAAAAAAAGTATTATTTGGCATATGTGATGAATTTCTGGGAGAAATTCTGGGAGAGGAGCAAAGAATGTATGCTGGGAAAAATTCTGGTGATATAAGATATTAATATAATATTAATTAGAAAGTTATTAAGTTTATTTTGAAAATAAAAAGAACATAAATGAACTCTGAGGGTGGTCAAAGGTACAGATGATAAGGAATGATACGGAAACCCCAATCATG
The DNA here is from genome assembly GCA_028646575.1 of Pseudocheirus occidentalis. Classification (NCBI taxonomy): domain Eukaryota; kingdom Metazoa; phylum Chordata; class Mammalia; order Diprotodontia; family Pseudocheiridae; genus Pseudocheirus; species Pseudocheirus occidentalis. Next base: position 190,003,363 of record CM053601.1, on the reverse strand, counting down.
GCTCTGCCCACCTGACAGTCTACAATAATTATTTTAGGAAAACCAGATGGAACAAAACAGCCTACCAACAACTCAGATTCACTTCTCCATTACTGAAACACACAGACATCTCTCAGAACCAGAATGCAACACGTTTAAATTGCGTCTTGCCCCCCACCCCGCTGCCAGGGTAATGTTCCTCCAGGTCAGGTGTGCCCACATCCCTGCCCTATTCAAGCTACTGCGCCTCTCTCTGGTCCTGAAGGCCTAGATCAGTTCCTGGCACACACATTAAGGCAAGTTTGGCTGGCATTCTGCCCACTTCCACACCTTGGTACAGTGCTTGGCCATGCCTGGAATGTACTGTATCCTAGCCTCTGCTCAGAAGCCCTGGTTTCTTTTGATGCTCAGACAAGTAGGACCTTCTAGATGGATGGTCCTAGGTCTGGCCTCCTCCCATCTCCCCTCCCTAGTGTTAGGGCTTTGCCTGTTTCCCCTTGTCTATCTGTTGTCACTGTCTGTTTCCTCTGTGGGTGTACCTTCCCAGGCAGGAGCTGGGGGACTCCGGGCCTGGCCCTCAATGAGTCACCTGGTGACTGATTCCAATTCCTGACCAAAAGCTTCACTGCTCTAATAAAATGTTCCTGTTTTTAGAAAACCACTGTGGGGGGGAGGGGAGGGGAAAGAAATTTTGAAACTGAAGGGATTCTGGAACTCAATCTTGTAAACTGAAAGTAAATAAACAAATCAATTAGACAGAAAACCACTTGGGGACACTGAAAAGCCCTGGAGGGATCAGGCCCTGGCAAACAGACACCTCAGGAAACCCACTAGGCCAGGCATGGTCTAGGCTGTCCCAGGGCTACCCTCTCAGAATCACTGAGACCCCCTTTAAATGCAGCTGACTGTGGACAGGCAGGGACAGGCATTGACACGTGTGTCAATGGTGAAAGTCTGGTCCTTCACGTCAGAGGTCCAGATGGAGGAATCCAACATATTTCTAGCTGTGAAGACCCCTGGGCTCATGAGAGGAGCCAATGAATCTTGGAAACAGAAAATGAAGATATGGACTGATGCCAACAATCCCCTGGCCTGAGATCCTTCTGCCAGGCATATGCCCCAAGGGAGTCACAAAGAGCCAGGCATCACAGACACCAGAACAAAGGTCAGCCCCAGGGAAGAAGCAGAAGGAGCCTCAGCTGGTGCAGGCTGGGCAGCAGTGTCGGGAGAGCGCTCCAGACAAGGACATGGGCTGGGCAGGCAGCGCAGCGGGCTGAGGACCCCCAGCTCTCTGCAGATCCCTGTGTCCTTTCTGAGCCATCCTGTAGCTGCCCCTGGGGCTGCATGCCTCACCCCCTCCTGCCCTCCTGCTGCAGGTGGGGACGCTGGGGAGGGGGATGCACACTGTCATTCCAGGCCATACTCGGGGGGTTTGTAGGGGATGACAAAGGGGTCATGGAGCTCTTCACATCTAAATCCGTGCAGGGACTTGCCAGCGCTGCCCTGTGAAGGGGCTTCCCCAGAGGGATTCCCAGGGTGCTGCTCCTCTTCCAATGTGGTTCATGACTGAGTTTGCTCTTCTCCAGGCTTGGCTTTTTGGGGGCTTTGCATTCTGTTGTCCAGTTTCTCATGCTCACCAAACTGTGCTGCCTTGTAGGAGCCTACCAAGAGGACAGGTCGCTCCTTAGCCACCATCACCAGCCAGAAGCTCCCTTTGGTAGCTAAATGACGCTGCTATGACCATCTCTGCGCCAAGGGCTTCTTTTGTTCTCCTCTGGCGTTGCTCCCAGGGCATATTCCCAGTAATAGGGTTAGCAGTTTGAAGGGCTGGGACTCATTTTCAATCGTGCCATCAGACAGGGTCATCAGACATATCAGCCAAGGGCTGCCAGTGATGGCCTGAAGACAGTTCCCCTCACGGGACCAGAACTTCTCTCTTTTTCTTTTTGGAGGGGGGAAGGCAGGGCAATTGGGGTTAAGTGACTTGCCAAAGGTCACATGGCTAATGTGTCAGGTGTCTGAGGCTGGATTTGAACCCAGGCCCACCTAGCTGCCCCAGCTGTGCTTCTCTAAGACCCCTGGTGCTCAGAGGTGTCCCCCCACATCCTGGCCCACCCCACAGGATCTCCAACCAGCAAACCTCATGCAATTTAGCACAGATTCATTCCCCTGAATGGGAAACTAGGAATCTAGCATCCAAGTATCACCTGTTCAAGGAAAAGACAGAAAAAGAACATTAAATTCTGAAAATAATTGACTGGATTAGGAAGCAGAGGAGAAAATCCACCTAGTGGAAATCTAAGGACCTTGCCTCAACTTTCTCCTGAACACTGCCCAAGGCAGAAACACTTGGTCAGCTGTTTAAATCCCTTCCCTTCAAAGGCCAGTCTCCTAAGGACTGGGTCCTCCTGTGTTCCCCATCAACTCCAAGACTTCCCCTTTTCACTTGTGGAACTGCTGAGATGAACAATACTCTCAAGCCATTTCTTCCATAGGCTTCAGCTATGTACAGGAGCCACCATGTTTTACCTGGGAAAAAAATGATGCTGTGATTTTTCTAAAAGTCCAACCTAACAAGATGCTTCCAAGCAGTTGAACAGCTGGGAACAAACTGCTGGGCTGGCCTGAGCCTCCCAGCTTGGCCAGGCCTGCCAGGTGAGGGACAGTTCCTTAGTGAAGGAGGCCCGGGCACAAGGACAGAGCCCATGGAGCCCGCTCCTTACTCACTTGTATCATGTTTGTCCTGAGTGGTGTCTGCATCCGTGTTGGAGCTGACAGACTGGCTGTCTGAATTCTTGCTGCTGTCCCCGAGCTTCTTCAGCCTGTTTAAGCGCTTGTCAGTCTCTCTCAGCCCATATTTACTATTGATGACGGGAGCAGGCGTGGGCAGTCCCACTCTTGATTTAAAAGCACCAGTTCCCCGTCTGGAAAAGAGAAGAGAACTCTGGCAGTGGCACCCACACCCTCCTGGAGGTGGTGGTTGAGGGGTGACCTCAGGTCCTGGCTGAACAGGCCCCTCCCCTCCTGTACTGGAGAAGCCCCCAACTCCAAGGCTCAACAGAATTGGAACACACTGGGTAAGAGTGAGTATTAAGAAAAGACAAAAACAAAACCCAAGATTTTTTAAAAGAAATTAATTTGATGGTTCGATTCACTGGCCATTTCTTACGTGCCCACAAGGAGCAGGCCGTGCCCAGGGCTGGGGACCAGAGGCTCACAGCACCAGATATCAGGGAACCTCCATCCTCCTGAGAGGACACAACATGGCATCCTAGGACCACAGAGAGACAGAAGGGGATGTGGTCATCTAAGGCAACCTCCTCCCCCATTTTAAAAGTAAGGAAACTGGGGCAGCTAGGTGGTGCAATGGAGTCAGGAGGACCTGAGTTCAAATCCAGCCTCAGATACTTGACAGTTACTAGCTGTGTGACCTTGGACAAGTCACTTAACCCCAAGTGCCCTGCCCTCCCCCCTCCAAAAAGCAAAAAAAATCTATCTATCTATCTATCTATATATATATACCTTTCACAAGTGTAACACTCGCAATACTCATTATTTTCTCCAAAAAACCCATCTCCATAATAACAAGATATTTCTTCTCCGGGCTCAATATCTCTCAGGGCTTTCACACATGCTGTGTCCCGACCAGTTGAAACAAACTGCAACATAACAGGGAATTCATTAAATAAAGGGTCTTATTTGAGGAGGGCCCAGAATTCAGAGACACTGATTTTTCAAACCAATAATACCTACCTTACAGTTAGGTCTGCAATCTGAAAAATGTCCAAAAGATAAAGTCAATTAAGTGCTGATAAGATCTGAAACACGAACAATTCCAGAAGCCTGAAATAAGCTTTCAAAGCAGTGCTGACACCTGCGCTAAGAGGGAGGCAGCGACGGCCACATCCAATCAGGGGAACCAGAGAGGATTCTAGTGGGGGCTAAAGGGAGCCCCCCTGGGGTGGGGGAGCCTGGGGCTGGGGCTGGGCGAGTCCAGACAGGGAGGGCTGACCGCCGGCCCCACCTGGCTTACCATGGTTTATAAAGGCAGCAGGGCCTAGCCAGAGCTGAGCACAGTTCTTCCTGGTGGAGTACATGACACTGAAGTCATTCTCTCCATGTCTAAGGAGCATGTTCTCCTCAATTTCGGAGAGTTCAGCGATACAACCCACCAGCAGCTCAATCTTGTCGTTGCGTTTCCTGTTGAAAACACACAGAGAGAATGGCAATTGGACTTTGCTCTCGATAAATTAATCTGGCCAGCCCAGGAGATAAATTAATCTGGCCAAGGTCCCCAGGGGCGAAAGGGCAGCTCCCATGGGTGCTGGGGTGGGGGGGTCTCCCATGCCCTGGGCCTCATGGGGCATCTGAGTCTCATAGTTACCACTCTTTTGTTGCGACAATTTTGGCTCCATTCTGTTCTGATGAGTATCGATTGCAAGGCAGGATTTCAAATCCACTGTCAGTTGCAAACATTCGCAAATAAATAAATACCTAAAATGAAGGGGAGAAAGTTTTGGTGTGAATCTGTACTAACTACCTTGCCACCAGCTTTCTTGGCATGTATAATGAAGCATGTCCAGTGGAGGCGGTCATCAGGCTACAGCCTGGGTGGCCCCTCTTCGCGGAGCCCTTCTAGACTCTCCCACAAATCCGAGGCTTCTGTTTGGATGGCCCTTCACTCACCTCCCTCCCCGTATTTTATTATCTCATGACTCCTTGTTAAAGGAGAAGCAGTAACTAAAGCCACAGTGCACGTTCATTATTATCCCACTGTTAACCAGTGAACTTTAAATGTGTCTAAGGGCTAACAAATACTAAGGTATGTACCCTTCTTCCTTCTGGACATTCTTTCCAACCATGGGCCCACGGACCCTCCCTCACCTCCACAGTGAGATCAAATCAAGGGCCTGCAGGCAGCCCAGCTTCTGAGGAGCCTGCACACAATCTTGTGGGGAGCCCTGCATCTGAGCCCTGGCTTTGCCACTTAGCACCTGCATGACCCTCAATACCCAGCTCTTGCTTCCAATGGGGGCATGGGCCCAAACACCTCCTGGCCCTGGATCTATGTGCTCAGGGAAGAAGCGCTGTTCTATGCCCAAGAACCAGGGGGCTGTGCGACTGCCGGTCAGCACCAAGCTCCACTGGACAGAAGCAGATACCTACGTGTTCTTTGAACAATCGCTCTTGTGTTTTATTCTTGTTAAGAAAATAGTGCCGAGCCCACTCGCCCGAGGTCAGGCATTTGAAGGCCTTCTCCAAGTGCTCATCTTTTTTGAAGCGCTCAATCACCTCCTTCAGCTCTTCCTGTCTTCCTTTAATAGGACGAAATCTGGAAGAAAACACAAAGTGTCAAGAGTGTACTCACAGGGCCGTGGGCAGGTGTGCGGTGGCTCAAGGCCCAGCTCCCACAGTGCAGCCGGTGGATGCCCGAGCAGGGAGCAGCAGGGGGCTCCTGGGCCTCTGGATGATACCCCATGAGCCACCTGGTGACCTTAAAGCTCATTTATGCGGGTTCCTTGTCACAGCTTCTATTTTTCTAAATTTCTTTTATTTATTTTGTTAGATATTATAATTACATGTAAAATATTTTTAAATTCACTTTTAAAAAATCTGTGAGTTCCAGATTCTCCCCTCTTGTCCTTCCCCAACCCCTTGAGAAGGCAAGCGACATATCAATTATATGCGACCTTACATTCCTAAGACAATGCCAAAGTGTCAGAGAAAAAAGCCCGGGCTGGCAGAAGGAGCCATTCAGCTGGATTAAAACAGCGCTGCTGCCTCAGCTGTGCCTGCCACATGGTGAACCATGGCCCGGGGAGCTTGGCTGACCTGGAAAGTCACAGAGCTGGCATGTGGCCTCTGCCACTAGTGCTGGAGCACCCTGCAGGCACAGGCCACTGGGAAAAGGGGCCACCAGAGTTCCTGCAGTCTGTGGGACGGCCAGAGCAGAGGAGGGAGGAGTCCGCCCTCTGGTGGCTGAGCAGGGCAGCCTATGGAGAGTCTGGGCAGGCGGGCCTCCCACTATCCCGGCCCGGCCAGGTGCGAGCTAAAGGCAGGAGCCTCCCCTCCTGGGGTGGGTGAGCCCCTGCACTGCCAAGTCCAGGGATGCCCTGCCACAGGGGAATGACCATGGTGGGAGGAGGTCTTCAGTCCTGGTGACCAGGGCAGAGGGGTGGCCAGAGCAAGAGCGGGCAGAAGGGTGGCTGGAGTACCACATAGGCTTTCCCTGAGAAGAGAACAGAGAGCTGCCTGCCAGGCATGGTCAAACACAAGCAACAACCAAACTGGAGCCTCCCTGACGTGGGGGTCATTCCAGCAGCAGAGGTTGGGGAGCATCAGACCTTGGAGCCAGAAGACCTGATGGAGGAGTGGAAAGACAGGGTCAGTGCTGGCCTCTGGGAGAGGCCAGAGGCAGGAGGAGGCAGAGGTGTGGGCTCTGTGGGGTTACAGAGAGTGTGGGAGAGCGCGGAGGGGAACACCGGGAAGGATGGCATGCGTCCACTCCCCATCTGAAGAGTAGGAGGCTGGCCTCCTCCACTGGCCATGGATAAGAATGGCCTGCACCAAGCATCCCCCTCGACAGCAGCCAAGGGCCCAATGAAAATGCCAGTAGAATGAAAATAGGTGAATTTAATGAGAGACAGTAACCCTGAGGGGAGTGGCACAGGGTGGGGCCGGGACCAGGGCCTAGGCCTGGAAGAGAACGACTCACTTAGACCCTCCAAGACAACAGAGGACGAGTTAGACAGGGGAAGTGGAAGGCTGAGGACACAAAGGAGAGGGGTGGACTGGCTCCCGGACGGCCTCAGAAGCCTTGTTTGCCCTCCAGCAGTGACACAAACCGAAGCCAGGGATCACGACTCCAAGTGCCCTCCGATGCCCACATGTGGGACATGAGCCTCTGGACGGCAGGTTCTGTCAAATGGGAGCTTCTGCAGGCCCTTTCAGCCCAAACTCTACTCTCTTTAGTAGAAGAGGAAACTGAGTCCCAGAAGAGATGAGTGGGAACAGCAGACACCACACGGCGTCCCAACATGTCAATGAAAACCAATGTTGTAGCAAAAGTACAAACCATAAATATGTGCTGATGGATGTGACCTTATGATGACATGGGACAGGGAATCAAAGAATCGGAGCCAGATGGGACTTCAAAGAGCGCTTACTCTAACCCCTCAGACTCTGCCCCGGCAGCTCATCTGGAGCACCTGCCGTGTCTGAGGGGCAACGCTCGGGACACGCTGCCCAGCCCAGAGCTCTTCTGTCCTAATGTCCCGAGAGACTCTGAGGGAGGAGTCCGGGCTGCAGAGAAGGGGCCCTGGCATCCCAGTCTGTATAATGTGATCACTCTCCACTGGAATGAAGCAGAGCAATTACATTTCTTTTAATTAAGTGTGTCTGCCCCATGCTGAATTATTCTGTATTGGGATTTATGTAAAATAATCAGGAAATGCATTAGACTGACTTGCTGTCATCTGACTGTAATAAGGTTTGTCTCAGGTTTTAAAATATGATTTTGTGTAGGTTATGATGTTTCTAAATTCTCATATTGTGAAATCTGAGAAGTCGTTGTATTAGAAATGCTGTTAGAAAAACAACTTTGTTTTAAAAATCCAGATCCTGTTAGGATTACAAATTGAGCTGTTAAAAGAATGTGTTTTTTAAAAATAAATATTTGAAAACTCAGTGGATAGCACGTCAGGCCTGGAGCCACAAAGACCTGAGTTTAAATCTGGCCTTGAACCCTTACTGCTTGTGTGACCCTGGGCAAGTCACTTAACCCTGTTTGCCTCAGTTTCCTCATCTGTAAAATGAGCTGGAGAAGGAGATGGTCAACCACTCCAGTATCTCTGCCAAGAAAACTAAATGAGGTCACAAATGAACAAAAATATTTAATGTGATATATTTTGTTTCAAATAGATAACAACTTCCTGTTTGGGGGAAAAGTTGCACAGACCCCTTAAAATCCTTATATGTGAGGCCCCTTGAGAGTTTGTATTCAGAGAGGGTCATAAGAGCTGATTAGTTCTCCTGACTGCACTGTAAAATCTAAAGTACTTAAGCTTGAGAAACTAAAACTGAGGAAAAAAATAGGATCCTATCTCTTCCTCCTTGTCATGGGTGGGGGGAGAGATTTATTCATTTGCTATAGTAAAGTGAATTTCATTTGAAAAATTTTGGCTATCACAGATAAAAATTATGAAACTGTATAGGGTGGCTTAAAGATATAACTTCAAAAAATCAACACAACTTAACTATCAGGGATCTGTTGTCTGTCTGAAAGCCCAGAACGCAGTAAATTTTAACTTATAGGCAATGCATAAATAATATCTGTTAGGGAAATATGAAAAAACTAATAATATTCAAGCCCTCGGTCATGGTTAGTGAAATTTTGCCATTTCAGGTAAAAACTCTTGGGACTATAATATTATGATGAGTATAATTTCAGGTTTGGTTGCTGGGAGTGTTATTAAGCCAAATACTCTACCAGATGAGGAAAAAATGGTCTATGCAGCCATCTAAGAACTGCTACAAGTGGGTTTCTGTTCCTGGCAAAGTTGAGGGGACTGAGGGGATGACCTTGATGTGGTACCACAGCCTCTTGACTCAGTTTCCCAAAGGTCCTATTTACTTTCTGAACAGAAAATTTCCCCACCTAGTTAATCTTGAGCCTGGTTTTTGATATCCTGTGAATAACATCGAATTTTGCAGAATGACTGGCTGTCAGATACGACTCATGCCTGGAATCAGATAGAGCTAAGGTAGGTTTTCCCCTGTAATGGTAAATGTCCAGTCTGTGGCCTTGAGGGGATGACTCTGGATACTGTTATAACTACATCTCTTCTTTTCCTTTCAGAGTAAATTTCTATAATCAGAGCAGGTGAGCAGTAGCTTTGTAAGCATGGTACTAAACATTAAATGAATACGGCAACATCTCTGAGTTACTATAATAGGATGCAAGTATGGAAAATCTTGCGGTTTTAATCTGTATTTATGGTCAAATGATAACATGGCAGTGATATCCTCTGGGGGTGGGATGAGATTAGTCATGTGCAGGATTAATGATTTCTAGGTTATATACACATGTGTATGATTGGCTTCCAAAATGTTTCTAATAAATTACACAGATAATGGCAAAAAGGGTAAAATTCCTTCCCATTTAGAAATATCTGATCATTTAAAACAGACAGGTTCATTTTACAAGTTAGACCCTTTTTAATTTTTTTTAAAGATGCTTATACCAAGTACAGGGTTTAGGTAAATTTAAAAACAGCAAGTGACATATAAAAACTGAAATACTCTGAAGTCTCAGCTGAGTTATAGGCTCCTAATAAGCTCCAAAGAGTCTGAAAACCAAATGAAGTGGGTTGTTGCTGTTCACTCATTTCAGTCATATCCGACTCTCCAGGACCCCATTTGGGGTTTTCTTGGCAGAGATACTGGAGGGGCTTGCTATGTCCCTCTCCAGCTCATTTTGCAAATGAGGAAACTGAGGCAAACAGGGTGAAGTGACTCACCCAGGGTCATACAGCTAATATGTGTCTGAGGTAGTCTGCAGTCTTGCTGACTCTTGTGCTCCCTAGTTACCAAGGAATTTCTGCAAGTGACTGTGAACTAGGGAAGCAAAGTCCCATTTAGAGCTGTTCTGAGAATGAGGCCTATTCCAGAATGTTCAAGAGAAGATATTTCCAAGACTAGACAATACACGGGACATCTGGGACTCAAGACAAAAATGTGACGATTAAACGGAGAGTGGGAGTCGGCTACTAAGCTACAGGGAGACCCGATGATGTTTTGTGCTGCTGTGTTGTGTTTGTGTTTGCTGAGCTATCTCAGTTACCCAGTGACATGTCAATCTCCCTCTCAACATCAGTCCCCTGTGAGCTCTCTGTGTGGTCTGATCTGTGGCTGACCTAAGTTACTGAGAGAGTCTATTGTACCACCCCTATTGTTCTTGGCCTCTGTTAGCTGCTATACCAAGACATGCAAACTGTGCAAGAGGGTGGTCTTTGCTGACACAGTGCTGGTAGTGATCGTGAGTACATTAGGGAACCTTATAAATCTGGCTCCTAGATAAGTGATTCATGGTGGTAGTGGGCCGGCTCCTCCACCACAAAAAGTCAAGAATTTAGAGAATCGGGGCTGCGTGGTGGCCCAGTGAGTAGAGCATCGGCCCTGGAGTCAGGAGGACCCGAGTTCAAATCCACCCTCAGACACCTGACACACTAACTAGTCGTGTGATTTTGGACAAGTCACTTAACTCCAATTGCCCTCTAAAAAGGAAAAAAAAATGTAGAGAAATGTGTGAACCAAACTGACTCCATTTTGAGACCTAAGTTGCATTTTCCAGTAAATTCCACCTGCTTGTTAATTGTGGGAACTGAGTGACGTCCCACTTCACATCTGCCGAAGTCCGAGTGCTCGCTCTCCACGCTCCCAACTCACAAAGTCTCTAATCTTTCCTCCAGTCACCTAATCTTATATCCTACTTATGCGCTGTTAGTTTTCCTTTAATGTGTAGCAATCTGTCTCCCCTGTATTTGGGGTCCGGTGCCAAGCCTGATCCTGACTTGTTATGCACTTGGCATGCGTCACTCGATACTCCAGTATGGTCAGAAGTTTCCATCTCCACTTCCCCAGTTATTTCAGATTTCACCAGCTCCACAACTTAAAATGTGATTATAAGAGTTAGAGAAAGACAAGGTAATCACAACAGCTGCAAGAGCTGACAGGATGTGACTCCTGGGCCACCCTGACTTTATCTGTACCATTCTCTTGGCGATGAGCAAGGAGGTACCTCTCCTTGGTTATGCACCTGCATGTGCTGAGGGTTCAACAGTGGTAAAGAACCAGAACCAAAGCACAGACCAATAAAAGGCCATAAAAAAGCAAAGGTCTGCTCCACAAGCCAGACTCAACTTTGAGAGTGTCAGAGCATGTGGGAAGGACTGAGAGGCTGTAGAAGAGGGTCCCTCAGAAAGTGAAGCGACAGGACCCAGAGCTGAGGTACAACATAGCGCCTACGGTCATAAAGTCTTCAATCTCAGGGCCTCTACATGGTTTCACTCGGTGACATAAGCTGGAGGGTCTATCCCACCAAACCCAGACAATGCACAGCCAAATTAATTTCCATTTCTGACCAACTTGGCCTGATCAATCCAGAGATGACCATCATGGTCACATACCAAGCCATTCCACAAAAATGCTCTCCACGTTAAGAGTGTTCTTTAGTAGGTTGGTCCTGTCAAAAGAGCATCAACCCAAATCAAGTCAGGGACCTGGGGAGTGCCGGTGGTATCCTGCGTCTACATGATAGTCAGACCTAGGCTTCAGCACCAATGGCAGACATGAACTCTAAGAGGCTTCATCACAATCCCCTACAAACTAGGCCTCAAAGCCAAGGCCTTGGCTAAGCCTGATAAAGAGCCAGGCCACTATCGGCAAGCATTATATGCAATGGGGATAAACTAGAAGCATTTCCAATAAGATCAGGGGTGAAACAAGGATGCCCACTATCACCCCTCTTAT
>CM053601.1:189968841-189991355 GCA_028646575.1 Pseudocheirus occidentalis | reverse complement strand
TTGTATACCACCATAGTGGGGGTGGGGGGTGGGGAGGAAGGGGAGAAAAATCAGAAACTCAAGTGACTCTGGAACTGAATCATGTAATCTAAAAGTAAACAAACAAGTCAATAAAATAAAATAAAATAATAAAAAAAAGAAGGGAAGATGACAATATTTGCAAAAAATAAATAAATAAAAAAAAATTATTTCCTATTCATCTTGTAAAAAAAAAAAAGAGCCAGGCTACTAAAGCAGCTCTGCTTGCAGCCAAAGAGGCTGCCAGATGGACAACAGGGTTAACCAGGGAGTGAAAGCAGGATGGAACAAGGAGGCTCCACAGTGAAATATTGAAGTCCTGGTGATGGGAGGGGGCAGAGGACCAAGCAGAGTCTAAGACCACCGAGGCCTCCCTCCTTTAAACGGGGGGAACCTATTGTTTTACAACTAAGTGGACTAGTTTAGCTTTTCATGCCCCCCCATGTGCACGTATGTGCGCATGCACGCACACGCACACATACACGGCTATTTCTCATGTTCCTTCCTAGGACAGCCTCCCTGGGTTTCTTGCCATTTGATCAAGAGGGCCTGGAGGCAGCCAACTAAAGCTCTCCCTATACCGGCATGAGAGACTGAGATGTGGCTGGAAGCGGCCAAAGGCAAAGGGGAGAGGAGAAAGCGAAGAAAGGGGGGGCTCAGAGAGGACAGAACACTCAGAGGGAGGCTGTCCAAAGGGATGACACCATCATAGGGGCTCGCTGGGCCCTGGGCCAGACTCACTTGAGAGTGAACTCTTCATCTCTGGACCTGGAAAAAGGCCTCCAAACGTACCTGGCTGAAGCCCTGTGTATGGCTCCCTCAGAAACGCAACCTAGCCAGGACTTACTGGATCTGTTTGGAAGGGGTGGGTGCACCATTATCTCAGAGGAGGGTACCATGATCTACCTACCTCCCCGGGTGCGTGTGAGGGCAACTGTCAGATTTGGTAAAATGCCTGGAACTCCTCCAAGGAAAGGCGCTAGAGAGAGACAAAAACACAACAACCGTGAAGGACAGGTGAGAGGTGAGCAGGGCCTGGGCAGGGCCAGGAACTGCTCTTACCTAACCCTTCTGAACCCCTTTCCTCGACCTATTTTCAAACCAACAACAAGGGCCATTCCCAGCATCTGACACACCCGGTTACTAAAAAACAGTCTGGGTAAGGCGTCCAGGTGAGTAGGGAAGCACAGGGATGCCCTCCGACCCCCACCCATCCCAGAAATGGTGCTGAGAGAAGGCCTGTGGCCTGAGGGGGCTGCCCACCCCAACCCTGCTAGGGGCCTCAAAGCCTAATTCCAACAGAGTACAAGGTCCACAGAACTAGCTCTGACTCCATCTCTTCCAATTAGCTTGGATCACGGTTAAGGATCCTTTGTCGTTACTGGACAAGCAGAATTCAGCTCTGGCTGTCCCTTCCCCTCCCTGCCATGCAGGGTCTGTGTTGGCCCCTCACTCCGATGGGCCCAAACAAATCATCTCACAGGGTGTCCAATGTCAGAGAAGTGGCTCGGAGCTGGAAGGGACCAAGCCCCCCCATCCCAGAAATGACAAGGCACAATGAGGCACAGAGAGGTCACTAGGGACTTGCCCAAGGTTGAACAACAAGTATGAGAGAGAAGATGATGCCTCTCTCTAGGGCAGTGCCCTCTCTACCACACACCACCCTGCCCTGGCCCTTCCCAAGAGCCCTGGGTTCTTTGGGTCTGGGATTTGTGCCTCTTCCTTGCCCTAGGTAGATGGGGTCTAGGTGGGGGCCACTTTTTGGCATGTTTGGGTCATTCACCTACATGCCCAGTTGCTGGCTTCTGTAGGTGAGTGCGATGCACACCCTCCTGGAGGACCCCATGGCTCTCAGCCCCCACACTCTAGACTTAGTGCAGACAATGGTCAGATGAAGCCAAAGCAGCTGCTCGATGTTTGGTGCTTATGTCTCGTGAAGGGGAGTGTGGTGGACAGAGTGGAGAGCTGCTCCTCCTCTTGTCTCTGGAGTCCCTGGGAGCTCCTTCTGCCTCTCAATCGAGCATCTGAATTTAGTCTCAAAGACGATTTTTCAGGCCTTTGCTAACTGCCTGTGGCCTCCTCCCAGGATGCTGCAGCAGAAAAGGTCTCTGGGCCCAAGGTCAAAGCCTTGAGGACATCTCTGGGCCTGAGAGCCGTCTGCAAAGTGACCCACACACGGCCAAACACTAGTCTCTGCAGTTTCCTTTAAGCTTTAAATGTGCTGATTCAGCCAAATGGCCCAGGATCTGAAGACAAAAACGTCTACAGGGCAGGCCTCTGCCATGCACATCGATGGATACACAAAGAAAACAGCGTGTGCCCAGAGAGCTGGGCCAGGGGACACAGAAGCTTGGCACAGCCCGAGCTGGGGGCATTCTTTCTCCCCTGTGTGAGAGGGATGGTGTCTGCTCTCCGCTCCCAAGCACACAGAGCACGCGGCCTGCCGAAGCCAGCCTGCTTTCCACAGGAACGCCGCCTTCCCACCGGCCTAACCAACGTCACAGTGTGTCCGTGTTGTTGGGGACTGACTTCCTGGACAACTCTTCTTCGGGAATGGAAAGGATCCCAGCATCACTCTTGGATCAAAGTGGGGTAGAGGTTAATGAAATACTGCAGAAGCTGAGCCACTTCACGCGGTGACCAGACCAGGGGTCTTCCGACATTTGTGCTTTAGTCGTATCTGACCCCGTCTGGGGCTTTCTTGGCTGAGGTACTGGAGGGGTTTGCCATATCCCTCTCCAGCTCTTTTTACAGATGAGGAAACTGAGGAAAGTAGAGTTAAGTGATTTGCCCAGGCTCATCTAGTTAATGAGTTTCAGGGGCCAAATCTGAACTCAGAAAGATGAATCTTCCTGACTCTAGGCCAAGTGCTCTGTGCACTTGGGAGCCAGCGAGCTGCCTGATTTCAGACATGGAAGGTCTCAAAAAAAGGACCTACACCCGATCTGTTATAAACTGGTTATAACCTGTGTACCTTGAAGGCTGTGAAGCCCACTGTGATGCCCACTCAGGGCAGAAAGGATACAGGCTGTCACTGGTGATAGAAGTGAGGGCATCTATGCCCAGTGCCCAAGCATGCTGACTAGAACTTGGGACAGCCTGAAGCTCCATTGCTCTGTGCACCCAGCAAGGTGAGGGAGCCAGGATGATCCTCTTCTCCCCCCCAAGAGTATCAGAGACAACCCTGAATCACACTCTTCTTTCTCCTTTTGTTCAGCCAGGGGCTTCTGACTCAATTCTTCAGTGACTCTGGGAACAGTTCCTTCCTCCCTTCACTACCCGGAGTGAGGAGAAGGCCATGGTGTCCGGAAACTGATCTCTGTCATCAAGGGGGCTGGGGTCCAGGTGGTGTCCACAGAGCTACAGTCCAAAGCAGGCTTCTCTAATCAAGGCAAATAGCCCATCCCTACAAGTTCTACAGGACATCCCTCCACCTCCCCCACCTGGACCTTTGTGGCCCCCAAATGACCACCCTGCTGCCTCCCTTCCTTTCAATGACAATCTTCTCAGAGGGTTTCTCCAAATCCGCCACTTCTGTCTTTGGCTTGTGGCCCCCTTCTCCGCCTTCTCTCAGCCCTCCTTCCCCTGAGTAGCTGCCCACTGCTGACCACATCTCCCTTCTGGAAAAATTCTCCAGACTCCTTCCATGCTCCACACATTCCAAAACTTAGCCCTAGAGATCCTGTTCTGATGCTAGGATCCGAGGGCTGGATGGGAGGGTTGTGGCCCCCAGCCCTCACACCTGCTGGCCACACCTCCCTGGGCAGGCTTGTAACGTCCTTTAGAAGCTGTGGGATGCCAGTCATTGGCACTGTCCTGACTTCACAATCATTTCCAGCCCTGATCTCTCCTGGGCTCTCATTCCCCATAGCCCACTGGACGCAGATAAATCTGCCCCGCCCAATTCGACAGATCTAACAGCAGCTTCGTTATCGCGGTAGACGTCCTCGGCAAGAGCGTCATCACAGAACGTTTTAGGCGTGGCTCACACCTGGCATGCTCTGTCTCCCCCCACAACCTGCTACCATATCTCCTTCTACGTGCACAGTCTCAAGAAGCATTCACCTGACACAGAGATACACGGCAGCTGTACTTTCTAAGGACCCAAATGGACACTGAACACCCCAACTGCCAGCGCCAGTGGACAGGCTAAGCTACACATCGAGCAGATCAGCTACTGGCCCAAGTCCCTTTGCCACTGTTGGCCTAAAGGAAAACTTCATTCTCACCGAAGCTTCTGGGAGAAAGAGCTCTCCAACACACCCAGGGCCCTCTTTAGGGGGATCCTCATTAAAAGGCCATCAACATCATCAACAACCAAATGAGCAGCAAGCCCATCTCCACTTTTCCCCTTAGCCTCCGTCCTGCTTCCCTAGGGAGTGGCACAGAATACCATCCCACAAGAGGACTAGGACGCTGACCTTTCCTGGGGCTAAGTGCAGGGCTGGGAGTACGGGAAAGCCCGATCCTGGAGCTCAGCCATTCTGAGCTTCTGAATCCCCTGCCTCCAAGTTCCTCATTGCCCTAAAGACAGCTCCAAGTTTACCTTCTGATTGTCTGAAAATCAAGTTCCTTCAATATAAAGACAAGAAAATTACCTAGTGTTCATTTTGTGGGTCTGAAAGCCTAGGTAGGGGTCAAGCACCAGACTGGTGGCTAGGTCATCGTTTTCACACAGCTCCTTGGCAGACATCCCAGAAGAAGGTACATAGCGACTCTGTCCTTCAAAGCCAGAAGTACCGCTACCTGGGAAAAGCAAGAAGCACACAGATCACTTGCTGAGGCTGCTGTGCTAATCTCCTGAGTTTTCTAATCAATTTAATCAGCAATTCCTTGTACCAATCAATGAATGAAGAGTCAGTCAGACAGAGGGCCCTTGTGGTTATCTGGGGCCCAGCTTCCTCCACTCCCTGGGCACTGGCCTTTTGGTCTGCTGCACCTGAGGAATACGTCACTCCCCAACCAAGGGACCTGCGGCCCTGGGGACTTCTCAGCAGCATGACTCCCTCACCGCATAGGTGGGAACACGGGAGGACAATCCCATGGCTTTAATAGGGCAACAAAGGAGAGCATGGGGGAGAAGAAATAAAGGTTACAGGTGGTTGGAGGCATAAAGAGCTTTCAGCAAGTAGAGGCAGAGTCTGGATCTTGGCTCTAAGAGGGGCCTCAGGAGAAAAGCCGGCCACCTGATAGGTGAGGATACAAAGGGCCCCTACTGCTAGTAAGGGATATGAGGAAGGAGCTGGTGTAGACTGCTTGACTGCTCAGCCCCAAGACTTTCAGTGGCTGGGGGGGGGGGAAGGGGGGAAGGGAATGAGACAATGAACTGAATGCTGGTCTGGCAGGGCCGGTATGGACAGAACAAAGAACAGAAGCAACAGAGGCTGAGGCCCGAAGGCCAAGGGCCTTGGGGTGGTGTGGGGTGGGAGGCTGCTAGCAGGAGGAGACACAACAGCCCTGTATCATGTCACAAGGAAAAGCAGCTCAGCCTCTGCCTCTGCCATCTGGGCTCTTCCCATCTTGTTCCCTGTCCCACTCTGGCAGCACTGCTCTTCTCATTCCCTACACTCATGACCTGGGCGCGTCTCCGACAAGTCTTCAGTTTGGAGTGCTGGGTGGATGCTCTGTCTTGGGGGAGGGAGGAGGCCTTCACAGGCCTCAGGCTCTCTCTGGTCTCCAGAATCCAGGGGGTACAAGGGTAATTCTCAACCCTCCACATTCTGATCCTAGGAGAGTTTGGGATCAACATTCTATGGAACTTGAACTGGTCTCCAGAGGGCTGCACTGAGTGAGACCAGCACCGGGTCAATGTGTTGTCTGTTTGGAAGAGGAAAAACCATAGCTCGGGGCCGAGAGCACTTGCTCTCACCCAGATCTCTGAAGTCTGGCCATCGACAGCCCCTTTTGGACCCCTGGAACAACCTTGGGACCACCTTATCTACAGCTCTGCATTTATCCCAAGTCACAAAGTATAGGTCTCTGAAGAGGCACTGGTAGAGACACGGAGGCTGGCATCTTGGAGTGAGCCCTGAGAGAAGAAGAAGGGACCTGCCCAGGGTCACCCAGCCAAACAGGAGCTCCAAGGCCAGCTCCAGGTGCTCGCCTTCTGCCCCTCACCCTTGAAATGGACACCGATAAGAATGGACAATTTCTTGAAATAAAAAACGGGGGGAGGGGGAGAGAGAGGAATTTGGAACTCAAAATTTTAAATAAAAATGCTAAAAATTTGAAAAAAAAGTGGTTCCCTTCCAACTAAGAGGCAAACAGATGATTAGATAATTGTTTCCTTATGCATTATTTATTTAATGAGTCCCAAGGGGAACTGGGTGGAGCAAGTGAAATCACTCCTATTCCTGCCCTGCTGCCTGGGAGGCAGCCAGCTCCGGCTCGCTCTGGCTCCGGCTCCGACCACCACTTCCTTGCTCATCATCTATTTCATCCAATAAACACTAAGATGGAGAACTGATTCTACTCTTCATGAATAGTTTCAAAACACTCTATCCAAACCAGATGCTACCAATCACTGCAGACCCCTAAAAGGGATGGCCTGACACACTGCTGGGTGTCCAAGGAGCCACACCGCCCTGGCTTCACAGAAGGACCAGCTGTCAGGTGTTGGCTCTGGAGAGCAGGACGGGGCAGTTTTGAGCTGCAGACCCCAACCACGCCAGCTGGATTTCTGCACTTGGCATCCAGGGGACACTGGCATCACTCGCTCTCCATGGCAAGAGCTGAATGGTGGCATTTTCAAGGTAGGGATAAATGATTCTTCTTATATGCACAGGATGAAAATTGTAAAAAAAAAAAAAAAAAACAAAACAAAAAACAAGGACAAAACAAAATGTATTACAGGAGAAAGAACGTAACCGGCCCTGACCACAGCTAAGCATCCACCTACATCGGCTCGACCTCCTCTCCACCGCACTTCGGCCAGCCTTCAGGGCGTCCTTTGTCGTGGGCTGAAACTTGGACGGACTCGGCTGGTGTTCATTAGACAGCTTGCCTCCATGTCTTCTGCCATTCACCACCATGTTCTTGGAGTCTCCCAGCCACTTCATACCCACAGGCAGCCCGGCCCAGTGGCATTTAGTCACTCTCTTCAAATGGCCTGGAGAATAATTTCAATTTTGTCTCCTAATAGAAACAAAATATGGAAAAAAAAATTAACTGGGGAGGCTAATACAAGTAAGACCATTATGCTAAACAGACACCCCAGAAAGGCGCTCATCCACACGAACAGCGAGGGAATGGTAGTCTCTGCTATTTGGGCCACTCCTGGCACTTCTTGAATCCCCTTATAATCTCGTGCCTGGGACAGTCCTAAAAGCAGCACCACCTGAGACTCCTGAAGGGGTGCCAAAGACCCTCATGGTTGGTAAGTGGTACCTACTTGACTTAACTACTTGTTATAATGACATCTGAGGTACAAATCCCCATAGCCACCTATTACTCCGCTAAATGATATGCTAACAGACTGACAATTACAAAGGCCTTTCAGGTTCTCAAAGCTCATGACATGCATGCCTTCATCTGGTCTTCCCCACAACCCTTGGAAGGGTATCATACCCATTTTATGGATAAGGAAACCAAGGCTCAAAAAGGTAAAATGCCTTGCCTACCATCACCCCACTCATATCTGAAATAAGATCTGAACCCACATCTCTCTGACTCCCAGCCCAACATTATTCTATCCCTTTATCACGCAGCCTGTTTTGTTGACTGGCAGGCAGTCTGCAAACAATCTGCTACTTCCTCTCTACTCACGTCAAAGTAGGCCAGGTACTTTACGATCCTGGGACAATGTCTAGATGGAACCTATCACCATCTATTGTGATGACTACTATTAGAAGCTGGGCTGCTGGGGGACAAGATGGGAAAAGTGACACCTTCGCTTTGTGGGTGGAAGGACGGGAGGGGAGAGATCAGACACCAGTAAACCGACTGAGAAGTGATTCTGATAGTCCAGGCCAGTTAAGGTCCGAGTTGCAAGAGACAGTGGGAAGGTAAGACTGATGAGAGCTGAGAAGTACATGGTGGGGAGAGGCACTGAGTGAAAGGGAAGAGCCAGCTGGAAGGCTGGCGCTGCCCTGACCGGTCCAGGGAGTTGAGAGGAGGGAGAAGGTTCGGAATGACTTCCTTTCAGCGTGCTGAATCTGAAGTGCTTACAGGACACCCAGGCTGATTTCCAGCCAGCAGATGGAGATGTAGAAGGCTGCATAGAGAGCTTTTTGGGTTATCTGTGTACAGATAATAGCTAAATCCACAGGGAGGGAGAAAGATGGGGAGAAAGAGAGAGAGACAGGGAGGGAGAGAGGAAGAGAGGGAAAGATAAAGAGAGGGAGGAAGGAGAGGGGGAGAGAATATGAGCACTGAGGGGACTGCAAAGACCAGCAGTCATAAGGAAAATATGTCCAAGAGAAAGGGGTAGATGGTCAGTGGTGTCAAATACTACGAGAAGATGAAAAAGGATGAGGCCTGTGAAAGGCCACCAGGCTCAGAAGAGATTGCTGTGACCGCAGAGAGAACAGGACCCCCGCAGGGGTACGGTGAGTCAAGAAACAGACACAGAGCCCCAAGCCCAGGGGGGAGAGGATGTCAGCAAGTCAAATACTCCAAAGGGTCTGGGGGAGGCAAAGGCTGAGAAAAGGCTCACGATTTGGCAATTAACAAAATCACTGGCAAAGCCTAGAGAGAGGGTAGGCTGGACGTCCAGCAGGGGCTGAGAAGGGAACACGGGTCATTTCCCTCTGGGAGTTGGCTGTGATATCCCTGGCTGGCTTCTAGCTTTACATTCTTGTTTTACAGGGGAGCAAAGTGAGGCACAGAGAAAGGAAGTCCCCTTCCAGGGTGGACAGTCAGGGCCAGCATTACAACCAGAACTCAGATCGACTCAGTCCGGGGCTCCTTCTGCTCCCCTGGAGAAGCCAATCTCCACGTCTCATTGTGCAAGGAAAACTAAAGGAAGCCATTTCCTACAGGTGCTCTCAGAAACCCCCTCCTCCTTCCTTTATAATGCTCTGACACATGCGGCCAGAGCCTTGAGTCCTGGCAACTCCACACCCACAGCAGCACCGGAGCCTGGCTGGCCGCCATCTTCACACACCTGTTCCTCATCACACCGGTCTGTCTCCCAGGGAAACTGGGCGGTCAAAGTGAAACCTACTTAAAACCCCAGTCACGTTAAGTGTCTTCCAGCAGAGGAAAGCACCAAAGAGGGTAATTTTGAAGTCACCACAGGAAATACAATGATTTTTCATTTATTCAACTTTCTTACCAAACTTAATGTAATGATTCTTTTACTCGGGTTAATATGGAAATAAGTGACAAAGATTTAACTTGAAATCATAACACTATAACCCATTTAATTCAGAAAGATTTAGAGCACGCAGGAGGTGCTATAATCTACATTTCCCTACCTGGAACTGCTAAATGGCCCTGTTCTTCAAGGCCAAGAGCCACAAGCAATAACACCACGAGTGACCAGAGTGCCCAGAGTCACAAAGCGGATCACGCTGACAGCACTGTGTGCAGAGCAGTGACAGTGCAGGAACTGTCTTCTACCCACTCTCCTTGTCCCCTTTGGCTAATCCCTTCAATCTGTTCTTTATTAAAAGAGGGAGACATGGGGAACAGTGTCAAGGGCCAGGACCAAGGAGAGCTGCCCCTGGGACTGTGATCCCGTCCTCCCAAAGACTGCTCCTAAGTCACTGCTGAAGAATCCCTGACAAAGAGGTGTCGGTGGGGCTCTGGAAAGTCTATCTGCAACATTTTCTGTCCATGAGGTAGGAAGAAGAAGTGGAGATGGAGAGTGACAACAAGATAATAGCAAGTCAGAAGTAACTGCAGTCACCAGACTACACCGCTTAAACTGGACTCTACCACCTTCCATCTCTAAACTGGAGGGGTTAACTAGTTACAGCAGGAGGCCATCAACAGAACTAGGGGAAAAACAGAGTGTCTTCTCATACATGAAGGCCTTGTATCACAAATAATTAAATAGAGCTGAGAGTAAATGGCATAATCTACTTGCTGATGACAGAAACATTAAATGATTTATGGGCTTGAAGTACAACAAGTTTCAGGCAATTATTTCTAAGTCACACTGCTGACAGGTACAATTTCATCACTTCTTAAGAGAGTCCATCCCCTATGAAAGTGAGCTGGGAGAAGCTACATCCATACAGCTCCCATAAGCAAGCCAAGAGAAGGGGTTACAGGGAAGAAGAGGGCGGGGCACTAGCTTCATCTGAGAGGCAGAACAAGAAAAAGGCCTAAGGAAGAAACGTTTTTCTTATGCTAAGTCAGTCCAGACCATAACACCTGGATTTGTCTCCACATTTTAAGGAAAAGTGAATATGATCCAAGAAAGGAGTCATTCACAATGGCAGGGAAGCAGATGAAGGTGACCAAGGCCTTTGCTCGAGCTCCACTTCTTCGTCTCTTCTACAGAGGAATAAAGTTACGTCACAACACAGTACAGAGACATCCCCACAACCTTCCTGGGGACCAAACAAGGTCAGTCCTTAGAGAGGAACCCACAGATAGCAGATGAAAGCCCATGCATGGCTCCAACAACCTTCAACAAGGGCACAGAGTCTGTGAAAAATCAAACCAGGGCTTCCTTTTCCTCAAATACTCTGAAAGCCAGTAACTGTTATACTAATGATGTTCCTTTACTTGCTGGCTCCCTTTAACCTGTACTGGACCCCAAAGCTATAAAATGTCTATCCTGCAGTTTCTATCCTGTATCACTTTACTATATAACACCAGTATTCCCTTTACATTCTTCAATTAGGAAAAAAAAAGTATTATTTACTTTTAACATTCACTTAAAAAATTTCAAATTCCAGATTCTTTCCCTTCTTCCAGACCCTCCCTCACACTTTAAGGCAAACCATTTTTTATCAATTATACCCGTGAAATCATGTAAAACATTTCCATATTAGTTATAGTGAAAAAAAAAAAGAAAGTGAAAAGTCTGCTTCGTTCTGCACTCAAGAGTGCACCAGTCTCCCTCTGGAGGGGGACAGCATTTTCCTTCATGAGTTCTTTGGAATTGTCTTGATCAGAGTAGCAGAGTCTTCCACAAATGACTGTTGTTACAATGCTACCGCTAGTGTGTACAATGTTCTGGTCCTGCTCACTTTACTTTGCATCCGTTCATGTAAGTCCTTCCAGGTTTTTCTGAACCCATCCCCTCATCATTTCTTATAACACAATAATATACCACAACTTGTTCAGACATTCCCCAACTGATGGACATTCTCTTAGATTCCAATTCTTTGCCACTACAAAAAGAGCTGCTATCAGTCTTTGTACACACAGGTCCTTTTCTTTTTGCTTTCATTTCTTTGGGATACAAATCTAGTAGTGGGGGTATTGCTGGGTCAAAAGGTATACAAAGTTTTATAATCTTTTGGGTGTGGTTCCAAACTGTTCTCCAGAATAGTTGGGACCAGTTCACAGCTCTACCAACAATGCATTAATATCCCTATTTTTCCAGCATGCCATTTTGCTTTTCTGTCATGTTAGCCAATTTGATAAGTATGAAGTAGTACCTCAGTTATTTTAATTTGCATTTCTAGAGCAATTTTTTCCACGTGACTGCAGTTTTAATTTCTCCTTCTAAAAACTGCTTATTCATATCCTCTGATGATTTATCAATCAGGGAATAGCTCTTATTTTTATAAATTTGGCTTCATTCCCTATATATTTGAGAAATGAGACCTTTACCAGAGAAACCCACTATTCCCCATTCCAGTTTCCAGCTTTCCTTCTAATTCTGGCTGCATCTGTTTTGTTTTTAAGAATCTGGTTGCACTGCCAGTTGGTCCATGTGTTTATTAGTAGTGATGTTACTTAGTTGTCCATTGTACCTTTTTGCAAAATCCTCTGATTATCTCTTTAATTAGGTCCACATAGGCTTTTGCTTTGTCTGAGATCACGACTGCCACCCCTGCCTTTTCTTCTTTTTCGGCTGAAGCACAACAGATTCTACTCCAATCCCTTCTCTTAACTCTGTGACTTTCTGTTTCAAGTATGTTCCTTGCAAGAAACATATTGTTGGATTCTGGTTTCTAATCCATCCTGCTACTCATTCCCATTTCATGGGAGATTTCATCTCATACACATGCATAGTGACAGTTACTGTGTATTTTCTTCCTTCTGTTTAAGCGTCTCTCTCTTTGTCCTTTCCTTTCTCAAAGGTCATTCTGTTGTTTTTGACCACTACCTCCCTTTTATCACTCTCCCCCTTTCTCTTATCTTGTTCCCTTCCTATTTCCCTCTTGGAAAAGACAGACTTCTGTGCCCAACCGAGTGTGTATATAGTCAGTCTTCTGTCTTTGAACCAATTCCAGTGAAAAGCAAGACTTGAGCATTACCTGCCACTGCTGCCATTTCCCCCTCAGCCTCTGTTGAAGCTTTTCCTTGTGTCTCTTTTACACGAGACGACTGTCTCCATTCAGTCTCTCCCTCTCCTTCTCCCAGGGCACCTCTCTTTATCATCTACCTGTGTTTTTAAAGATCATCGCAACATAATCAGCTCACTCTTATGCCCTCTGTCGATGTAAACTCCTCCTAACTGCCCTAATAATGACAAAGTTCTTAAGAGTTACATGTATCACCTTCCCCATACAGGAATAAGAACAATTTAACCTTATTAAGTTCCTTTTGATTCCTCTTTCATGTTTATTACTTCTTAATGCTTCTCTGTGAGTCTGTCGGAATGTCGGAGGTTCTGTTCGCCTCTGGCCTTTTCACGAGGAATGCTTGAAAGCCCTCTACTTCATTAAAAGTGTATTTTTTCCCCTGAAGGATTAAATCAGTTTTGCTGCACAGGTGATTCCTGCCTGTAACTCTAGTTCTTTCGCCTTATGAAATATCATATTCCAAACCCTACCCTCCTTGAATACAGAAGCTGCTGAAGCTCATGTGATCCTGCCTGTGCCTCCCTGGCATTTGAATGGTCTCTTTCTGGCAGAGTGAAGCACTTTCTCCACAATCTGGGAGCTCTGGGATTTGGCCACAATGTTCTGGGCAGTTCTCATTCTGGGATCTCTTTTAGGAGGCGATTGGCAGCTTCTTTCCATTTCTTTTTTACCCTCTTTCTGGTTCTAAAATATCATTTTCCTTTAGAATATCTTCAAATATAATGTCCAGGTTCTTTTCTTTATCATGGCTTTCAGAAAGTCCAATAATCCTTCAATTCTCTCTCCTCAAACTATTTTTCAGGTCAGTCATTTTTCCAATGAGTTATTTTGAATTTTCTTCCATTTTCTTTCATTCTTTTAGCTCTGTTTAATCATTTCTTGACTCTTGCGGAATCATTAGCTTCCATTTGACAAATTCTAATTTTTGTTTTTTGGAGAGGGAAGGCAGGGCAATTGGTGTTAAGAGATTTGTCCAACATCACAGGGCTAGTGTTAAGTATCTGACACCAGATTCAAATTTAGGTCCTCCTGACCCCAGGGTCAGAGCTCTATTTACTGCACCACCAAGCCATCCCCAAATTCTAATTTTTAAGGAATTATATTCTTCAGTGAGCTTCTGCACCTCCTTTTCCACTTAGCTAGTTCTTCTTTTTAAGGAGTTATTTTTTTCCATGAATTTTTGTGTGCCTCTTTTATCAAGTTGTTAATTTGTTTTTCATAATTTTCTTGCATTGCTCTCATTTTTTTTCCTAATTCTTCTTCTACCACTTTTAACTGTCTTTAGTGCTTCCAGGAATTCTTGTTGGGCTTGTGTCAATTTGCATCTTTTCTTTGAGGTTTTGCTTATAGCTGGGTTCACATCATTGTCATCTTTTGAGTTGTATCTTAACAATAGTTTTTTATGGTCAAGTTCTTTTTGTTGCTGTCCACTCATTTTTCCAGCCTACTTCTTGACTTTGAACTTTATGTTAAATTTGACTTCTGCTCACCTAAGGATTGGGAGACACTGTTCCAAGTTTTGGGCTTTCCCCACACTGCTGTTCTCAGAACTAGTTTTGAGAGGTCTGTAAGTTTTTGGGGCTTTCAAGGTGGTGTTCCTAGAAGAGGTGTGATCACTGCTCTCCTTGTCTTTGCTCTGGTCTTTACCCAGTAAAGGCTCCTGTAGCTACGAGTTCTAGTCCTCCTTTTGGCCCTTGGACTGTGACCCGGCCTCCCATTCCCCTGGCCTCCCACTCCCCTGCAGCAAGAAGTGCTAATGCTCCTCTTTTCCCTGAAATGTCTCTGGGCTGAGTTTGAGAAGCAGTTACTCTGGCTGTTGCAGGCCTCTCCAAGATCCGTCACTGATGCTGCAGCCCTGTACATTCTGGCCTGGCCCCCACACTGGTGTCACAGACCTCTTCTTCACACCTAAGTTGTCTTGGGCTGGAAAACTGTCTCACCCCTATCTTTCGTTGGCTATGGCACTCCAGAATTTGATTTAATGCATTGTCTTAAAGCTGTTTGGGGGGATGTTAAGGGGGGGTCGGCTGAATTGCTGCTTCTACTCTACCATCCTGGCTCTACCCCATTTCCTCTTTATATCTGTAAAGTAGCATAAGTAATAGCTCCTCTCAAAGGAGAAAAAGTTTTAGTAAGCCCTGAAGAAGAGCTGTGGGACCCAACACACACCATGGGACTCGGCTGGTACGTTCCTTTTTAGTCCTCTCATTACAAGGGATAAAGTGCCATTGGGGGCAAAAGGAAGGAAATACAGACAGCTCTCAACTGACATAAATTCACATTATGTAAATCTGACTTTACATAAAGAATTCTGAAAGAAATCTGCATTTCAAAACCTACCTATGTTAACTGAGCTGCACAGTCCTGTGCTTGCTCTCTGACCCCTCCTGTCCCCTAACTCAGCACTCCAGGACACAGAGCCCCACCCCTGCCCCCCAAATAAAACAACCTCCAAGGGAAATCAGAAAAACCAACCTCTGGTGCTGAGAAATTCCCTTCCTACTGCATCCCAGCCATCACCCACTAACTTCCTTTCTATCCTCAGGGCCTTATTGTGCTGACTGGAGTTCTTATGCCTTTCAAAGGTTTTTACAATGCTGGTGCGTACATTGTTCTCACAGTAACATCCATGATTCCAGAGGACCAACGATGACACATAATAGCCATTTCCTGATAGACGGGTGAGAGTCAAGGTGGAACGTGTGTAGAGCCGACCTGATTCACCAAAGAGGGAGCAAAGATGAGGAAGGAGAGAGAATATAGCTGCTTAATGGGTGGTGGCCTGGGAAAGAGTGGGAAGGGCACAGTGTGGACAAAGCACAAGGTCTAGGGTTGCAAGGCAGAGGATAGAAGTGGTGAATTAATGAGCGATGTGGAGGAGCAGGTCATGGGAAGCGACCAAGGTGAGGAATGGGAGGCTGGGCTGTTTGAGGAAAAGTCCCCTAGTATAAAGCCAAGAACTGAGGAGACAGAAAACCTTAAGAGTCGGGCACTAAGCTCACTGAGGAAAGAATGGGAGGGTCCTGGAGGTTAGGAGACAAAAGTTACCAGGATCTGGGTGGCAGAAATGGGTGGGGCGAACCTCAAAGAGGAAGCTGGTGCTGGGGGCAGTGGGAAAACCTCAAGTCGTCGTCATGGGGAGGTAAGAGTATCCCAATTCCTCCACTTACGCCAGCAAGTCCAGTTGAGGACAGAAGGGGAGGCTGTGTCACCAGGAGGCAGCCAGAGAACGAGAGGAGTGGGAAGAGAAGAGATGCCAGACTGTGCCCACAGAGCAGGCACCCAGAGGGCACAGTGCAGGGGGTGGCTAGCTTCAGAGTCATCAGGAATGGAAGGAGAGGGAATAAAGCCTAGACCTGGACTAAAATGACACTGCCCTGGGTTTCATAATCACTGGAACGGAGAAGGCATGACTGGGGGGAGTAGGATGGCCTCAGCATACCCCACCGCCTCTAGAAGCTCCTCAAAGGTGGAGCCTGTGTTAAAAGCCAGAAATCCAGATTATTTCCAAACTCATCTTGGCCATTAGTTCCCACTCTCCTTAATTTAAAAGATTATGAAAATATATAAATTCAATTAAATTCCCTTCCCACTTCTGTCTAACACAGTGCCTCAACACTGGGTTTGTTTCAATACTTAAAATTATAACGAATTCTTCTATGTTAAGAAGTTCCAAAGTCTATTAATGACCCTGACCACAAACAATCAAAGTATCCTAGCCATCGGGGCGGCTAGGTGGTGCAGTGAATAGAGCACCGGCCCTGGAGTCAGGAGTACCTGAGTTCAAATCCGGCCTCAGACACTTAGCACAAAAACTAGCCATGTGACCTTGGGCAAGTCACTTAACCCCAACTGCCCTCCAAAAAAAAAAAAAAAGCAAAAAGGGGCGGCTAGGTAGCACAGTGAATAGAGCACCGGCCCTGGAGTCAGGAGGACCTGAGTTCAAATCCGGCCTCAGACACTTAACACACACACACACAAAAACATAGCCGTGTGACCTTGGGCAAGTCACTTAACCCCAACTGCCCTGCAAAAAAAAAAAAAAAAAAAGAAGAAGAAAGTATCCTAGCCATCTAACTAAGTGCAGCTCACAGCCTCACCCAGAAAGCTTGATGGATACTGAGCACACTGACTCCCACCCAACACATCCATGAATGAGACCTACGTGGCTGGGAGGCTGCCCTCCCGGGCAGCGGCTGAAGCTGGAGGGCCTTCTCTGCCAGCTGCTTGATGACAAGTGGGAGAGGATCCACCGAGGGGGATCTGTTTTCTATTCTAATGTATATGACCTTATTGGGCAACATGAAAGACAAATAATTTTGCTACCATGGATAAAGGTCACACAACAACAACAAGCCTTAATTAAGAACCAATGACGGTGCCAGGCTCTGTGCCAAGCAGTATATTCAAATGATAATCACTTGTGGCACTGCCAAGCTCCTAACGGCAAGAGTGGGGTGGTCCAAAAATGCATCTCTGCCTCTGGCCCTACACAAAGACAGCTTTCCCAAGTTTCCACATTGTCCCACTTCCCAATGAGAAGCAGAGACCCTGCAGCAGAAATGCTGTGGCAGCATGCCACTCGAGGGCATCTCACAGGGGTGGATGGATAGCAAAGCTCAGGGACCCCACCACTTTACACTCTACCTATGGGTTCTAAGTTATATCTGACTGCAGGAAGAGAAAGAGAAGATGGCAAATGGGTGCCAAGGCATGTGCATGGAGCCCCATGGCTGCTGGAACCATGCAACTTCTAATGTGACCCAGACAAACCCCAATAAAAAGCATTTTACACACTCAGAACAAATTCCAAAATAGTTCTGACCAAACTTTAAACTTTCATTAAAAGAATGAAATTAGTTCATTCAAATGCATTAAAAAGGAGATACAGTAAAAAGGGGAATCCCACTCATCCCTTCTGGCTAATACTCTGCATTCAATCTGTTACTAAGGGTCTGCTACAGGAGAGTTAAGGCTGCCACTTATTTCCCATCCCAGCATCTTCTGCGCACAAACTAACTGACTCTGGACAAAATGCCCAAAGTATAAGCCACCTGTATTAAGAAACGGAAAATAAACAGAAATAAATGAAATCCAGATTATTTCCGAGCTCATCTTGGCCATTAGTTCCCACTCTCTCCTTAATTTAAAAGATTATGAAAATATACAAATTCAATTAATTTCCCTTCCCAATTCTGTCTGCTAAAGCATAACATAATTCCAAGGGATAAAAACAAACGGATCAGAGAAATGGCCAGAGACTTGGCATTCTACAAGGTGGAAAAATTGGCATTGAGACACTGGGCAAATTATTCTTTAAGATCAAAATATACTACAAATTATCCCTGAAGATTTTCACTGAATTATATACCAAGGGATCCATTAATAAAAATGAAATTTTGAGCTGTCTTTTGAATGACATAAATTAGAGACTCTGAAATATGAGCATCTGAAAATTTTTTACTAGTGCCTTTAAAAAACTTTTGAATTTAAATATTAAAGAACAGACTTGGCTTCCTCATTTTTTTAAAAGTGAATCATAAAAGCTGTCTTGCCCATCTGGGTGCTGTTGTCAGAATTCATGACAGTTATTCAGCAAACACTTAGGCCTGCAAAGTATTTCACAGACATTATCTCAAGTGACCCCCCACAAAAATCCAGTGAGGTGGCTGGGCCAAGTAGGATTATCCCCATTTTACAGATGAGGATTAAATCATTTGCCCACAGTTCCATTTGGCAGAATCCCCCTCAGGCCTCCTGTCCACACGGGGATGCCTTCTGGGATTTGGCTGGGTTTGGTCAAGCTTGGATCAAGCAGAGAATGCAACAGTTACTCACAGGTCCAATTCCACTGCTCCCTGGCACCTGACTCAGAAGCACTGGCCTTCTTTGGGCACCCTGGGCACCTCACTGCATTTTATCAGGGCATTAGCCCTATGGCAACTTCAACATCTGACTACAAGCAATTTACCAGTACTAGTCTCCCTTCACTGAGGTTACAGACAATGCCACCTCCCCCGGCCAACATCTGCTTCCAGTGACATTCCCTGTGGGCAGGCATGAAGGCTAATTTTGCCCCTATGTGGGGACCCCTAGTTCAAATTGGGTTGTTTCATCATTTTTCAGTCGAGTTCAACTTTCTATGACCCCATTGGGGTTTTCTTGGCAGAGATACTGGAGGGGTTTACCATTTCCTTCTCCAGCTTATTTTACAGATGAAAAAAACTGAGGCAAACAGAGTGAAGTGACTTGCCCAGGTCACCCAGCTAGGAAGCAATTAAGGCCAGATTTGAATTCAGGAAGGTGCATCTTCCTGACTCTAGGCCCAGCACAGATGTACACTGTACCACCGAGCTGTCCTTATGAATTTATCCAACGTTCCAGGATTTTCTATCTCTTCCCATCTACTCAAAGCCCGTGGCCCTCCCTTTCTGATCAGTGCTCACATACACTGCTGCATATGTGCAAGCCACAACACTCCTCTCTGTAGAACTGTACATCAAAGCAAATCAGAGGAAAGGAAAGGAAGAAGACCAAGAGTTAGGGCTCTGCTTCTAGCTGGCCTGGCCTCCAGATTCCAGCTACTTAGAGCTGGGCACCGAATTCTTGAGGGAGATGAAGACATGAGCAAAAAAAAAACAACATTCCTCTGAGAAGTGAATGTGACTGAGGCAAGGAAGAGCTTCTGGGAGCTCAGTGTGCACACAAGCAGACAGAGCTCACTGAGGACCTGTCTGACCAGACATTCGCCCGTGTGTGGAGCAGAAAACCCACACCCCACAAAGAGCTACAAACTGGGCTTTGGCCGGGCCTTCTAGGCTGCTTTCCTACCACTTGCTTCTCATCTCCCATCTCTAAACCTCTGTACACAGTTATCTCCCCTGCCTTGAAGGCACTTCTTTTTCCCCAATTTTTAAAAAGTTTTATTTAAAGTTTCAAGTTCCAGAGCCTATCCCTTCCTCCCCTCACCACGACCTGAGATGGTAAGCAATCAGATTAGATCATACATGGGCAATTACGTAAAAAATGTCCATATTAGGCATTCTGTACAAGACTCGAATAAAAGAGAAAAAAAATGAGAGAATACAATAGTCGGCTTTGGTCTATATTCAGTCAGTATCAGCTCTTTCTCTGCAGGTGCACAGGATACTTCGTCACTGGCCTATGGCATCAGAGCTGATCATTGCTACAATGTTGCTGTCACCATGCACAATGTTCTCCTGGTTCTGCTCACTTCACCATGCATCAGCTCATCTAAGTCTTTCCAGGATTTTCTGCAGTCATCCTGCTTATCACTTCTTACGGCACAGTAACATTCCACGACAATCATACGCCGCCGCTTGTCGGGTCATTCCCCCCGATAGGCACCCTTGGATGTCCAATTCTGAGCTGCCGTCTTCCACCCCATAAAGCTGACCTCCCCAATTGCTGCCCTCTTCCAAAGCCCTGCCTGTCCTCATCCTCCCAACATCGACCACCTGGTGCCAACCAATCCACGTGGCTTTCCGAACCATCCTACGTTTACTTCTCAAGCCCCCACCACACACTAAGCACCTTGAGGCCACAATCCGGCTCCTTTTTCTGTTTGTCTCTCCTGCCCCTGGCACAGTAGTCTGCACACTGGCACTTAATAAACGCTTGTTGATTAAAATCGGTAACTACTATGAAGTCTTCCACTAATATCTAACATGCTACATACAGCCCATTACAATACCCTCCTACACCCCTTACAAAAAGGGGCAGATCAAAGAAGGCGGTGGCTTGGAACTCCCCCCCCAGAAGAAGAAATCTAATGAACTTCTGGGTCTACTCCCAGGGAACTCACCCATTTCTCAAAATATTTTTTCTCCAGCCCTTAAATCTGCTTACACACCTTGAGTCCAAACCCAGAGGTGAAGGGAGATGGCCAGGGATGGGGCAGCCGGGAGCCGGGCTTGCAGCCTTCCTCCTCCCCCTCCTCAGGGTTTCACTGCAGGTCAGTGGAAGGTTTTATTCCACCTTCCTGTGAGAATCCACTCCATATTTTGATTTATGGTGTTACTGGGAGGGGAGCACTAAAGACTGACACCTAGCAATGAGTGATCCTGCTTTCTGAGGTGCACAATTACCCAACTGGGCTCTGTCTGAACACTAAGGCTGGGGGGAAGGGTATGAGGGCTGAGCCACATGAATCCAACCATCATATTTCTTGTTCTGTCATCAAGAAGTAATTTCTCAGCAACCCCTAGCCTCATTATTCCCCTCAAAAGTCCCCACAAATATTCCTTCAAAATTCAGCAATCTGGGAAGAAAAGGGGGGGCAGCAACATATAGGATCCTCTTCAGATACGGATTTCCTTTGTGTGGTTGGAGAAGAGAACTTAATCTGAATCCCTTTGGTCTCAGTTTCTCCATCTGCAAGATGTGGGAGAGGAAACTGAAGCACAGGCAACTGTGAGGTCTAGATACAAGGTCCTGTGACTATTTGACTTAAATTTATTCTTTAGTTCCTCAGGTGAAGAATATGATTTTCAACAACATATTATAATCACATTCCATTACACAATCCTTTTGATCTCTGGATTTCATGTTGATGGGATCATGGCCTCTCTGTAACTCAAGTCTGCTTTCTGACTCGGACGCCCAAGGCTTGTGCCTGTTTTCTCCCATGGATGGTCGCTGGCAGGATCATTTCTGTCTAGTCTTGCTCCTCTACCAGATTAGGGCCTCTCTAAACTCCCCGCTCTCCAAACAAAGCCGATTGAGATGCCCTCAACGGGAACACAAATGCCGCAGCCCCTCTGATGGCTCCAGAAGGGCAGACGCCAGGAAGGGTCCTTATCTCTTAGACCAACACTGGCATCAGCACCAAGAAGCAGAAGCAAGAAAAGGAAAACCCCTTCCCTGGGTAAAATCCCGGATAATTCCACAGATTCAGGTCTGCCAGAAGCAAATGCCCAGCGATTTACCACCTTTTTCTCCCTCACAGTTCACCTTGGAAGCAGGCCTACGACCGCATGGATGGCTGCTTAGTCCCAGCTGTGAGAGGCTGAGCCTTGCCCAAGTCTGACCCACAATTCCTGGCTGTTCTGGCTCAAGGACCATAGCTGGGGCCACAGGATTTTAGGGCAACGTTTCTGGTCTAGTATGAGAACTTTCCACATGGCAATCATTGGTTATAGCAGGATAAATGCATATGTTTCTATTTTCCGTGATAGGAATTTCCAAGAAAGCTGGGTAACACAAGCTTCTTGAGGGCAGGGATGGCTTCACTTTGTCTTACTCAGAGTACATACTTAATAACTGTTTGCTGAATGATTCTTCCTTAACAGCAAAGGGCAGTGAAAAGACTTGGGACCAGAGGTGAGAATACTTGGTGCTGGTGATGGATGAGGGCCCCCCCCCAGGCCTCCCCACCCCATTTATCAAGGGCTGACCCTGCTAAATGCTTTAAAAATAGTCGCTCATTGGGTCCTCACAACAAACCTCTGAGGAGGTGTGGTCATCCCCATTTCACACATGAGGAAACTGAGGCAGATAAAGCTTAGCTGACTTGCCCAGGGTCAGATGGCTAGGAGGTGTCTGAACTTGGGACTTCCTGCCTCCAGGTTCAGCGCTGGGTGAAGCCCCCCACCAGCTGCCTAAATGGTGGGTGAGAGGGAGGAGACACTCTCTCAGAAAGCCAGGAGTCACAGGAACACAAAGGAGGGGAGGCATTTGAGCAGCAGGTAATGGGCACACATGGGCTGGGGCAATGGACTCAATGCAGCAAGAGGGAGGGGAAAATCTAATGGGAGTCCTGTCACAGGACTCCCCAGGTCACTCTACGTTCTGCAAATTAGCCTATAATACACACAGATTCTCAAACAAAAACTAAAAGTCTTTCAATTCAACAAATGTTTTTTAAGCAAGGACTTCAGCAGGAACTGAGACAGTCACAGGGCACATGCCCATCTCTAAGTTTTCAGCCCAGGCCCTGGTCTGGGGCACTGACCTCACGGACAGGCACACAATCCAACAAGCCCTACAATGTTCCTGGCATGAGGAAGGAGGCAGGAAAAGCAAGGGGCAAGGGCCAGGGCAGAA